>DWJK01005845.1:0-10879 GCA_018248815.1 Croniades pieria auraria
CTGAAGTGGCAGTGGGCTGGTCACATCTGTCGCAGAACCGATAGCCGCTGAAGCAAACGTGTTCTGGAGTGGAGGCCGCGACTTGGCAAACGTAGCGTGGGACGCCCTCCGGCTAGGTGGAGTGACGATATACGCAAAATGGCTGGCAGTGGTTGGATGCGAAGAGCTGAAGTACTACTGGGTCTGAACTTATGCCCGATGAATATCAACATGCTCTCTTCTTTTTTCATGCTGGAACGTAAAACATAACTAGTGAAATGTGGCATTGTACTACACTCCTCTAACTACACCTTGACAGAAATACCGTCGTGATGCCGACATATTATAACCATTCGGTGTATTATCAAAGGGTATCTAATTTATAATAGTGATCATTTTATTCAATCTAATTTATATTAGTGATCATTGTTTCATAAATGAATTTTGACTTATTAATGAAATTAGTAGATAATGGTCGATCGGTCGAAGTTGGCAGATAAAGAGCCTTTTAGGCACCACCTATTATGTTATCGTCCAAGTTTGAAGTCTGACAAGAATACACTATACAAAGACTATACTTAATATAATATTTGACATTGACTTC
This sequence comes from Croniades pieria auraria, assembly GCA_018248815.1. Taxonomy (NCBI): domain Eukaryota; kingdom Metazoa; phylum Arthropoda; class Insecta; order Lepidoptera; family Hesperiidae; genus Croniades; species Croniades pieria. Next base: position 584 of record DWJK01005845.1, read on the forward strand.
ATATTTATATAGATTACAGCGAGCACATAAAATCGGGCGAAATACATATATCAATATGGTGGTCTATTATAAGATTTTTATTTATATATCCTTTAAACCATATTTTAAATTGCAACGACTGTTAAGACATAAGAAAATAGTCAGTACCGTGCCCGCGACTTCGTACGCGTGGATTTCGTAAGTCTTGAAAAAATAAATTGACATAACTTCTTTATTTGTTAAGAGATTTAAATAAAAACTAAATGTTAAGTGAAGCCCATCACAATATAATCCTGAAAACTGCATTCAAATAGGATACGCCGTTTCTGAGATTAGCCTGCACAAACGTACAGACATACAGACAAACAGAAAATGAAAAAACATTGTTTTGAGTTCTTTTGCGTATATAAAGGCACCCCATTACGAATTTTTAAATATATGTGCCATGTACAGACAGCGATGAGTTACAGTTTTATTATTAGTATAGATTAGTATCGATTATCAAGCAATCACCAACTACTTTGCAGCGAAGGAAGCAAGCGACAACTTTTATCTAACTAAAGTCCTCAGAATAGCGTCCTGGAGAAAATAATTTTAGTTAAACGACATATTTTACTACTTTCAAAAGGAGTTGGATGTTTCGCACTTAGCTTAGTGAAAGAGTGACAGTTAAATGGTATCGCAAATATCGAGCTGGTGTCTGTCGTGTTGCAAGTCCCTGAGGCGCCCGCGAGTTGATTGGCGTCACGCCAGTCCGCGCCATTGTGCCTCGCTTACTGTAGAGGTGATACACAAATGTTTACGCTTAAAACTTTTTGAGTTTCAGAGCAGTTGATGTTACTGTACTGGTGTTGTTAGACACATGTTGTTATACTGTTGCTAGAATACTGATGTTGTTGTACCATTGTTATTACTCTGCTGTTTTGTACTAGTGTTATTATACAGATGTTGTAGTACTAGTTTTATTCTACAGATGTTGTAGTACTAGTGTTATTATTCTGATGTTGTAGTACTAGTGTTATTATACAGATGTTGTAGTACTAGTGGTATTATACAGATGTTGTAGTACTAGCGTTATTATACAAATGTTGTAGTACTAGTGTTATTATACAGATGTTGTAGTACTAGTGGTATTATACAGATGTTGTAGTACTAGTGTTATTATACAGATGTTGTAGTACTAGTGGTATTATACAGATGTTTTAGTACTAGTGTTATTATACAGATGTTGTAGTACTAGTATTGTTATACTGGTGTTATTGTACTGATGTTGTTATTCTGATGTTGTTGTACTTTATACTGAAGTTGTTATACTGAGATCCTCCACATTGTTCTCTTTCGTATCACTGAAATAATCAATTATATCCACCCAAATAGTTATATATTTATTCTTGTGTCAAGCCAGTCTGATGGAGAATACATATGGCAGGCACATTCTTCTCTATGATAATTTACTACGTACGATTTTAGAATAACTACTTAGCTAATATTTTCGTAGATACTATATCTATAGAAAATAACGAAATCAACTGGCAGTATAATAAAATGTCTTTAAAATTTGATTACAAATTGTTAATTATATTTTTTATTTATTTTTACTTAATTATTCGTTACACGCTTTGAAACACGTGGTTTTAAAACAATATATTTCGATAACAGCCATTGAACAATTGAGAACGCAAGAAGTACCTGACATATTTAATGAAATAACTAGTACATTCAGATTACTCCAAAAAAACCTTATGAACCCTGGGCCGCTGTAAGAACAAATGTGACAGTGTCATGTGCAATAAAGCTAATGCGTTAAACAGGGGCCCAATGATAAGGACGCGGTCGGTGCGGCAGTTTAACTGCATCACAAATATCGAATTGGCATCCTCTGTGTTCCTCCAGCCTGCGGCGTTCGCGAGTTTTTTGGCTTCCCGCCAGCCGACGCCGCTCACTACGCACTCGGTAGAAGTGGTCGTGAAATATAGAAATACTAACGCTTCAAGAACTCCAGAATAAATGTTCCTACATCCGTTCAAACAGATAAATAATGTATGTTCTCTGTGTTGAGATGCAATGATATGTTTCTGGTTCTTGGAAGAGGTGCAATAATTCTGGTGATGTAATATAATAAGGTTATTTCAGCTGAGAATCACTTACTTATGTATAGAAATATTGCTTCGATATCTTGTTTCGATTTGAACTATGTGTGCATGCTTTAAGATACGAGACGTTCCAGTGCAGTTGTCCAAAATTTTACTTTTCTGTCAGTGATATAATTTACTTTACTAGTAATTTGAGTAACTTACTCATCATGTTTCTATAACATAATTCTAAAGGTAATCCATTTTTAACTAATTTACACACACATCCCTCCCTCAGTCTGGTAGGTACACAAATGATGAAATACATGGACGTATTCTAAAAAACTGAGATGCTAAAAAAGTTCGATCTGATTTCTTTCAGTACAGAAATAATAAAAATAAAGTTTCTCGTCGATCCGACGAATCTTTCACCTGAGGCAGGAAAAACTTTCAGGGCTTTCCCCTGAAGAGTTCCATTAGGAGAATTATGAAAGTTTGACAAAGTTGTGTGTTTCTTTTAAAGGGCAGGATGCCGTCGTCGCGGCATGATAACTAAATAAACGGAACCTATATGTACGAACTGCTGAAATATGAATAATGTCAACATCTTCTCATCATCATCATCAGCCCACTCCCGTCCACTGCTGGCCATAGGCCTCTCCAATGACACGCTATTGAGCTCGATCTTCAGCTCTTCGCATCTAACTAACATCTCCTGTTCTTTCTATAAACTCCTTTCACCTACTAATAACAAGGTTACTACAGACTTGCCAAATATTTGACAAACCTGAATCTAAGCACCACCGATATCTGTATATGGGATCTGTATCTGTATATGGCCTAAAACTTGCTCAGTTCTTATATATGCTCCCCTCCACAATACGTGGAAGACCTCGAAAAACATTAAATATATAGAGTCCCATCATATAGGCTTTATAAACATGGCGGGTAGCATACAAGTAGTAATAGCTGAAAAGCTCACAGTAAGTATAACAGAAATATTTAGCGCGAAAGCCTTACACATATGAATGAGAAAATGCTTCTGAGTAAAAAGCGCTTTCGCTCACGGATAATACCACTATATGTTATTACAGCTCTACTTAATCTTCTTTTGTTACGAGTTCTGAAAGGATTTATAAGGTTTTCTTTTCTTATTTCGTGTGCCCGAACATTGTGTTGTGATTTTGGTAATAGATATGAAAGCCTTGCCATTAATAAGTTTAATAATATTACGTAATAAAAACGTGCGTAGTTTTATTATTAATGTGCGTATAAACCTTCGTTATAATGAGATTATGTTAAAATATAATTGGGTTTTAGTGAGGGACAAAAATACGTTCGAGCAGCACATACCTTCAACGTAATTAAACATTAATTTTGTTAGAGCATCGTTTCGGCGTCTCACTTGCGTAATTTCTAATTAAAGTCAGAAAGCTTCCAGTTAAGTGGAAGGCTTGGTACGTTCACGCCAGATTCTGTATTAGCAACACTTATCGGTAAGAGTCAGCCCTTGGAGTATAGGACCCTAATGACGTCAATTTGAAATCCGTTGGTGTTGTCGAGTTGACGCCCCTCGGCGGTAATGCAAATTTCTTCCCTCCCACGGCGTAGTTCCTCCTGATATTTGTCACCTGAATTCGGCTGTCAATCAATCCTGATTGTGTCAGAGCCGTCTGAATAAGTAATTTAGCGATTAGTCAATGTACGAGTACCTGTATTATGTGTATATACGTCAATTGATTCGGAGTTAATCTTAAGTGGAACCCCTCACGATCGGCTTCAAAATTAACGTCAGTTATCGTACGACCTTTTTAAAATTAGAACGCGAAAGGTGCAAATATAATCGTTGAAAGCTCATGGTCATTTTTTTTTACAAGTCAAGCCCCAGAAAGACTGGGTATAATTAAACTTGCTGTAGTAAATGGGCTACGTATATTATTATACTTCAATGTATTGATTTCCTTTCGTCGTGACAGCGGAAAATTCCGAAGAAATTTCCTGCTATTTTTCTGAACGAAGTCACGCCAATGTGCTATAAATCTTGTCAGAAAGATGTTTATAGCGGGGTTAAGCGGTACACTAGAATGAAAATTTATTTAACAAATATACAAATATGTTATTTTGCGATGGAACTAAACGTCAGGACAAGGTCAAGGTTGTTGATAATTGTAAGATAAATGGTAGGGAAATGCAATGAATTTTTTAGAAAATTGTTTAATATTTCCACAACAAGGGTCTGTGTCCCAACACATACGAGTAATCAAGGACTGTTCAAAGCCAGGGTGAATGGACTTTTTCTGGGTAAACGTGGTTCATATTGGGATGCACCTGTGCTTTCTATCAAATGAGATCGTGGCCAAACAATAGCACATCGTATTGAAAAAATGTCATTTTAACTCAATATTACATCCTTGCTGCTCTTACCTGTTATCTCCGATCGAGATATGGCCGGTACAAGTTTGGACAGCTTAGACAATAAAGGAGCTTCCGAGATACGGCTGAACTAAACAATACATAGATATCTACGTCTAATTTATTGCTCGTAAATGCCAAGTTAACTCCAAGCATGTCAAGATGTTTAAATTGTAGCGTTGTAGGAATCTTGAACATTGCAGGCTCGCTGTAGCTTTTTTGAACATTAGTGCAATGTAATAATTAATAATGCAAGGATTATTTTTTTTTAAAGTATTTCGAAGAATATAACTTGTTCATATTATTGTTTAACTTCTTTTAGAGCCTTAAATAAACTCCTGAATACAGATCATAGTAATCGTTTTGATGTAAATCTACAATGTTAAATAAATTTGCTTGATACAATCACTACACTGAACAGTACAATGAGTTTAATATAATGAAAGAAAGAAATAAAGAAAGAAAGAAAGTTTTTTTGAATGACATTAACATTTTTAAAAATCATACATTTTCCATTTTCAATTTTAAATATTTTTATTATTATTAGATGTCACAGTTATTCAATTATCCGAAATATTCCTGTATTATGTCGTCACGCTAGGGTTCTTACGTGGTAGAGCGAATGACAAATATCAAATACCTCTACAGAATTAACGTGTTGCTTGTAGACTTATCACTCTGCTCGAAATCTGAATATATTTTTAATAATTCCACCTTTGTTCGCAGTTGACACGACGGCCCAGTACGACGCAGTACGAGCGTACCTCAAGGAATTGGATATTTCGAGCGCGGTGTGGGTCGGCCTCATACGAAGCAACCCAGATGGCGACTTTACTTGGACGTAAGTAGCATGTCAATGTGGCACCTCAATAATAATTACGGATTCTAAGGATCGAATCGTTATTTGACGACCTCATAGAAAGAGTGTCCAACGGAAAGAAAGTTTATACCACCTTTATCTTATGATTTAGATTATATATAACTTGCAAATCAGATTTAGTATATCTGATTTTTTTACTTTTTCATTTAACCAATGTTGAGATTTTCCTCAAAACCTTCTAATATTATAGAGAACAAAAAAGTTAAAGTCGTAAGTTATGATGTTCAATTCGTATAAAAATATAATAGAAAAATACAACAACTATTTCCAAATCTTATTTTTTCTTTCCCTTCGCTGTGTATGCACTTGGTATTGAATGTTTTTACCATTAGCCTCGAACAGTTCGTTACGTTTGTTATTGGTTTTTCTGTTGTATCTAGCGACTACCGTGGCTTAAGTGGCGATGGTTACTGGAGCTCCGCGCCGGATGCCCGCTCCGCTCCGCTCTGCGCCGCCGCCGACCCAGCTGCCGACTACCGTTGGGAAGCGCGCGCTTGTGGTGGCCCTACCGTCGCTTCTTTCATTTGTGAACTACCTGGTATGAAAAATAATTATATGAAGAGAGCTATGAGCGTAGAAGAAGCACGCCAAGTCTATAAAGATAGAATATTTATCAGTCCGTGGTTTTTGTCTACGCCGCAAGAACCTGGCGTGAAATAAAAATTGAAGGTTGACTTACAATGGATATTTATATTGACATAAGCTTAGCCGTATTTAAGTACTGTTGATTTTTATCGATTGTAATTAAAATGTATAGACTGATGAAAGTAATGAAATACAACATAACCTATACGTTAAAATTGGCCACTAAATTAATCTACCTCGTAAGCATGAAGATACAAAATTAAACCGACACACAAATTTCAATAATACATTTTTTACCTATATTAATGTTTTCACAGTACCACAATGGGCACTAGGCAACGAAGGCTGCATGGTGCGGGCCTTACCAGCACTGACAGTGCTGTATCTGCCTGAGAGTGCCGCCGTACAGCTAACAGCGGACTGCGGAATGGCGGGCGTGAGACGTGTTCAGTGTACCGGAAACGTGGTATATACCCATCACTGTATGAAATTGTATTAAAAATTTCTAAATTTCTTTAAACTTCCTCGTTTCAGGTTTAAACTAAAATTAACTGAGTAACTTATCTTTAAAAAGTAGGCAGTTCTTATTGGCGTTTATTATTATAGATGCTTTTGGCATACCGACTTAATAAACCATATGTCTTCCAGGCAAAAATATATCTCTGACATAATAAGAAAATTAATAAACAAATGTTTATTCAACAGAAACATGAAGAACTGTTACGGGATCTTTCTTGCGCTGATGAAGATGAATCGTCATCATCCACAATCGTCTCCTCGACAGTTACAACCTGGATGACTACTGAGGGTGATCAAGAAACCAATGATATTACGATTGGAGAAAATCTAACAACCGAACACGAAGATGACTCGTTGAACTCCATCACATCGACTCCTGATCTCTTCAAACATATTTTGGTCACCGAAAATAACATTGATTTCAAACAACAACTTAAACAACACCAAAACGATAAAGTTTTGTTAACCAAAAATATTAATCACGATGTCGTCCAACATAATAATCTTCAAAGTAACGATATCCCTAAAGTGGCAACGCACGATAACTTTTATTCAAATGAACAACAGGAGAAACAAGAAGACGAAAACAGTGTGAATCATAAATTACTGCATGATGAGTTTGCGCGTTTAGGTAATTTCGAAAATATATTTAGTCAGCCCACTGATCACTTTGTGCCACCATTAGTTATGGCGAAAGCTAAAGTTAATGATGACATGACAGCTGTATCTTTTGAAGAGAAACTAGCTCAACATCATACAAAACATCAACACGTTATTTTACATGAAGAGGAAAACAATGATACTTTAAATACCGAACAGAGTACTAAAGATTCTAAAACTACAACAGAAAGTACTACTTCAATATACACAACAGAAACGCCAATAGCCAGTACGTTAAATATTATAAAGAATAAAAAAGATATTGGTAAACACGTGCTGCCTAAAAAATATGATCATAAGCTTGATGAAATTAAGAGTAAAATACAATCAGTAAAATATGTCAAGACCATTAAATCAACAACTACTCCTCAAACCGAAACGACACATAAAGAAACAGAAGCGACGACTTTAAGAGGTGTTGTCTATTTTGACCCAGAAAACGACGATAATTCTCTTGACCTCACTGTCCTTATTAAAGAACCTGAGTTCGTAAATGATACAAGCAATGTACACGGGAATGTCTCGGACTCTTTGAATGACTTTAATACAACATTTGAAAATGAATTGTCTAATAAATCGGAAAATTATTTCTCCAGGGCACCTACGACTATCAAGGACTATGAATTAAATACCGATTCTGACTTGAATCCTAATATTACTCTCAATGATGAAATAATTAAAATCACTTTTATTCACAATACTGAGCAATCAACGCTTAATTCGACTGAATTCGAAATAACTACCAAAATACCAATATTTAAAGATAGTACTGACAATAATATTCATACCAAATACACACATGCTAGTATGTCAACTGGATTTACGGGAGATACTACTACAGTCTCCAGTAACGTTGGAACATTAATACTTAAAGATGAAGACGAGTCGACGCCTAGTTCTGAAACAGATGACGTTATAAATATCACGAAATTTGCATATAATTATGAGACCAATAAAATTCAAGAAATTGAGCACACAATTGACTTAAGCAAGGAAATTTCAAAACTTGAAGCAACAACAAAACGGTACATCGTCGAAGCAAAGCACAATGATGATATCAATGACACTTCTACAAAAATCCCACCGCGGGTTACTGTGAAAGAAAAAATCGAAGATGTCACTGAAATAGACAATTACGATGAATTCGGAAAAAACGTCACCGATACATCTCAGTACATTGACGATTTCCAATCGCCTCTCCTCTCTGGCGCTAATGAGCCATTGCACAAGCCGAACAGATCAAGGAGACCGCAACAGCCAGCAAACAGAATAAAAAAGTTCAACCCGTTCCGTATACTAGGTTAGACAATCAAGGATTATTAAAAATTTGACTGCCTCGGGAGGGAATACATTATTAGTAAAATACAGTCATTAAATACAATAGTGTTAGTGTTAGTATATGCATTAAAGTCAATACTGCACATTGCACTTAGCTGATTCCCACATTATGTTAAATAGAGTGAACCAGGTGTAGTAAAAATCCATATGAAATCGCACAGATCAGTTTAATAAAATAATCATGTCACTAATTTACAAATGTCTAGATTATTCACACCAATGGAACGTAGTCAATTTTGATATTTGGATTAATAGCATAGCTATACGTCGATTTTCAATTGAATATAAATATATTGAATACAATATGAATATATTCGATATACATGAAATAGAATTTAATCTATAATATTAATAATACCACCTGTAAGTGTTTGCCAAATTTCTTCGAATTTTGGTAAAATATTTAATGATACATGCATACATTCATACAAAAATGACAGCAGACATTTATAAAGCATATAAAGAAGTTAATGAGAAACCATATCATTAAATAGTTTAAGGATTTAATGTTCAGTGAAATTTAATTATTTTTATGGATGGGAGATTAATGCACAATGGGCTAAATATAGGATGAACACGGAGTTTACGAGTATCTCCGGAGATGTAAGAAGTAAGATTAATTACCAACCTTAAAACTCCACTTGATTTATCTCTGCATTGTTTAAAACGAACTTAGTTATAAATCAAATGTCGCGGAACTCGCAAGAACCCAACCGTTAAAATTTGCGCATTTTAATACGTTTTATTCTAATTGTAGTACCCGTAGAAATTAAGTTTTTTAAATAAATAAATAAATCAGTAGAGGAATGCGTTTTATTTATTTTCCATCGTCATTTATATTTAATTTAATTTCTAGTCAATTTATGTATTTATGAGATGAGAAAGAGATAATAAAATTTGTACATTAATATGAATTGTTCAGTACAGACAAAAAATTACATCACGCATGTAATCCCCGAAGAGGTAGGCAGAGAAGTGTAGTACAGTTGCACGCTCACCAGTTTACGTCCCACCATGGAATAGCGAGTGAGCCTATTGCCATACACTAGGCACAAATCCAAATTCCAAGATACTACTGGAATTTTTACTGGAAAATTTAAGTCATAAAATGTATGTACAGAGGTTACGTAAATTATTGGTGAAATAATTATAAAAAATTCCGTTTATAATTCCACACATAGCTTGCAATTCTTGACAACGAACAAACATACATTTTAATATTCTACTTTACCAATTACTTCAGCACAAATACATTATTTCTTAGTATCTAGAAATGTAGAAATGGGTTGACATATTACATTAAAATACCCTTTGAGTAAAATATAGTTATGACGATAAAAATGGGTAGAATATAAACGCGTTTTTTTGATACTTTAATAAGACAAGCCGCGATATTAACTGCCTCGTTGGTCGAGTGGCCGCAAGCGCGACTGCCGAAAGGGGAGTCCTGGGTTCCAATCCCGGGTCGGGTACTATGGGAATTTTCTAATTTAGAATTACTAGTAGTGACTCGGAGTTTGGATCAGTGCCCGGTGTATGGCAATAGACTCACAACCTATTCCATTGGACTTAAACATTACTGGTGAAACGTGGGAGCGTACTATACTCCTCTGCCGCGATATCAAACTCGAGAACGACTGGACCGATTTTGCTAATTTTGGTTCTGAATTATTTGTGGGGGTCCAGGGAAGGTTTAAAAAGTTTAAAATATGAATAAAATGCTACGAAGATAGTAAAAACAATAATTTTGTATTGTAATAATTTTGTACAGAAAATGTATAGAAACTATTCCTACCTGTCAAACATTTGACGTTCGTCCCGTCGTTCAGAAATCAAATTAAATTGAAAAGT
>DWJK01005846.1:0-10878 GCA_018248815.1 Croniades pieria auraria
ATAGCACGCCACTGAGCTCGATCCTCGGCTCGTCGCATCCAACTGCTGCCAGCCACTTTGCGTATATCGTCACTCCATCTAGCTGGCGGGCGTCTCCACGAATACGTCTCCTACCTATACTTCAGTCATAAATAACGGTAAATAACAGTAATTCAGTCATAAATGACGGTTACATTTTTAATGACGGCTGATGTGTTTAATGAGTTAGAGCTACTGCTCAAGAGGTTTCATTAACCTTTGAATTAATTAAAGCTTAATTTTATAGACAATTTGTGAATATATTGCAATTTCATTAGTTTGCGAAACTGACAGTGCGTTCATTATAACAGACGGAAACGATTTCTGAGGAAAATTAATGGATGAAATTAGATATTTTCTTAAATATATTAAAACATCATTACGCTAGATTCTTAACTATGTCTTGTTCCTTGTCCCAGGACATGTAGAAGGATGGCAGATGAAAGAATGACGGAATATATGTATTATACGAAAGTCTATGGATGCAGGTGTCGAGGGAGACTTCGATTCACGTAACTTATCCAAATAGGTTCAATTCGAAAGACAAGAAGAGAAGAGAAATCGAAGAGACCGCCGTGCAAATAAGGGGTTAATTTCCAAAAACGCCTCTTTATATTTGTTATAACATTAATGTAAATAGACAATTTATAATTGATCCTCATTTGCCTGGTTATTTTCCATTTCCTTCCATACTTTAGGCCGTCTGCGATTTTCATACCATTTATTGAATGTCTAAGCATTTGTGTAGGTAGGTACATATCTGATGTAATTAAACTGGTACTTTCGTAATGTCATTTTCAAATTCTATACAAAACAGTCCCATATAATAGTAGTATTATTACCATGTCGTCACACCAGGTACCTTACGGGACAAGCAGAAAGCATCAACTGTTAAATAAGTTCATTCTTTGTAAGAATATGCCTGTGTTCTTCTTTTACATTCATTACCGTATTAAATACAATCGAAGGAAAGATATACAATCCACTACACAATAAAACATTGCAAACGTTATCTAACCTTTACAGAGATCTGGCATTTCCCGTCTACATTAAAGGGGGACGTTATCCTTTCTTCCAGGCGGCCGTAAAACCTTATCTGGGCGAAAGCAACGCGGCACCAGGCGATCTACATAGCGTTGATAAATGTAGACCAGTATAACTTGATACACGAACTTTTCGCTGAAGGAAAACGAAATCGCCGACAGTTATTCCTAAATTGTTTGGCGACTGAAGGATGTCCGAGTAGGGTTGCAAATTTAAGTTATAATAAAGTATTGACTTTGTAAGTAAAATGAAAATGTATTTAATTATTCTAACAGATGTTGAACCGCGCACTTTTATAACGCGAAATGAATTTAATTTTAAGGTGTTTCTGCAGCGCTATGATACAAAGCTCCCTAAGAAAGGAGTAAAATAGCTACTAAAATGTTGCACATGTCCATGTGCGGCGGTGGCCACTCACCGCTAGGTAGAGCCTAACTAGCTGTTCGTCATAAAAGGAAAAAGGATGTCATAATCGGAATAATCATCTATGCAATCAGGCATATCCTCTCGACTCCACAGATGGATAATCTAATGACTGCAGTCTGATTTACTGAATAATTATAGTTCCAACTGCGCACGTATGTTACCCTACAGTCTTCTGTTAATTACTCATAATTTGCACGGCGTAATTATAAGCTGGGAGTACTTGTTTAAAACACAATTTCCTTTCAAAACTTTTGCAAGCGCTGAGGTGCCGTAATGAAAAACGGGAGGTTAGATTTTCCTGGTTGCGATATAAGTAATGTTGAAGCACAGTGGGTGGTTTACGAGCGCGAGCGGAGAAGGCTTTTATATTTATTAAGTAAGTTGGGCTTTCGGCAACATTAATCCATCTACTGCGTGCAGGGGGCTGCTCGAGGGGCGCGCGCCCGCCAACTGAGCGAATTCGTATTTTCTATATAACCAGGACAATAAAACATGTTTACATGCCATGGAAATATAACTATGATTGAATTCTCTGGATATGTTGGTTTTTAGAATAACTTGCTTTATTGGTCATTTTTTTGTTTATTTTACGTCGCGAATTTCATATGAATGTGTATGGTCTGCATGTATTCTGTTTAGGTGATTTGTAAATTGATTAAATTTGTTATGTATTTTATCTATTGATTTGTGGTTTCGCTGTTAATAAAAAGCCTATAAGCAAAGTCAAACTATTTTCACTTATAGGTAGGAAGGTAAGTACTGAGTAATTTACTGGAGTATTACTTTTGTTATATCGCTAACCTAAAACTCTTCGCTACGCTTAAAGGGTAAGCAGAGAGACCTGTGTGGCAGAAAACTGTGTTTTTTAAAAACTAATGTGCTCCTTCTATACTAATTTAGACTACGGTATTTATGTTCATATTTTTAGTAGCTAAGGAAACAATATTGTTAAGTTAATAATATAGGTAAGCAAAGAAACGAATACGTCCCTTTTAAAATGTAACTCCCAAAGGTTTGGAATCCGCTCATGGCGGTATTAACTGCAATTCCATTACTTATCTGGAGGCAAATTCGTGTTTATGGCCGCTGATGGAGACCACGTATATGTCTACACCATGCTTAATATATAAGCACATACGAACATACATACATTTATGGCTGCTAAATCGTCACATCTGCAAAATACACTGCTCCCATAATCCCAATTTCATTAGCACACGCTACTTCGTACAACAAATTCCCTTCCAGTCTATTTACATTAGTAACATTACATTGATGCCCTTATCGCTTCTTATGATAAGCAGAGAACTGTGTCCAACAGTGGAACGATAAAAGGGTTGATGATAATGACACGATTCAGTGACAGAACAATTGTTATCGCTATCATAACATCATAGGGTAGATTTTTGAAAGTAGTACCGTCTAAGATTGGTTTGAATTCAAAATGTTCAAGTTATTCAGACTTTTATGTTTTGAAATAAAAGGAATATAATAAATATAATAAAATAATAATCGACCCATTAACCTTCCACTGTTGGAATATGAGTCTCCTCCCATATTGAGAGGGTTAAGGCCGTAGTCCGCCACGCTGGACAAGTGCGGGTTGGCGGACTTCACACACCATAGATTTTTAATTTTTATTTTTTTTTTTTAAATAAAAAGGAATATACAAAACAGTTATTTTTGATGCGAAATATTTTACTGCTAAATGAGTTAATACAAATATTTTCTGTTTTTCTTTGCAAAACAAGCGAGTACGCGGGGCGAGCCGAGTGTGGCTCGCGTACCGAGTGCCTACGTGTACGTTATCATATTTTTACGGGCTACGTGAAAACGCGCACTTTTATTAGGGTGAGTTTTATTACGTTTTCTAGATTAGAAGCGGGTCCGCGTACGCCAGCCAGCCTCGGAATTTGTATATTGTTGATATGACACACGTTATCCGAAAAATATTTAGTTCTGGATATCTTATGTATGTATATACAAGTATATTAATGTGGTTGGCCTAGCGCCTATCTTATGCCATGTGTTGAAAGATTACGTGCCTATACCAATAATATAAGTATATATTTATTTTGTAAATCATTTTTCAATATATTTATAATGCGGTAACTACGAGTAAGTAATGTCAGCGAAAGTAGACAAATGGAAAAGAACTATTTAAGTTTGTACTATTGTTTGTAGTATTGTAGAAGTATTTAAGTACAGTTTATGTTAAAGTATATTTACCTTCACTTTAAACTAAGTATTTATCATCATCAACAACATCAAGGATACTCGATACGAGTAGCTTCTCAAAATGAGAATGATCTCAAAATGTCTTTAAATTGTCACTTATGAGCCAAAAAAAGGAAATGATTACTAATATTATAAATTAAAAGTATTAATGCCCAAACAAAATTAATGTTTAACGGACTTAAATATTTTTCCATTACGTACGCGTCTGTAGCATAATTTGGGCGGGCTTGAGAAGAGCCCGGCGCAGTGACGCGTGAAGAAATCGGGTCCGTATTTATGGGGAGAGTTATTGTTTGAAACGTCTAAGTCGTAATTCTACGGCATAAAACCAAGCTTCACTTTGGACCCCCACCCGCCACAGGGTGGCCCACCCCCTGGATGCTGTTTTTCCCGTGCGAAATGGCCTGTTTGAAATTGTTGTTTTATGGAACTTTTTAGTAGTTGACTTTGCCCGGAAAATATATAGAACGGCAATCTTTATGGTCATGTACATACCTGCGGATGTTGATACTTACCTACCTACATACATAATATGACACATTAAAAAGGGAATAACTTTAATTTATACGCGGCTAATATAACATGTTTTAAATCAAGAGTTTCCAAAAAGCCTCGATTCCAAAAAAAAGGAACACCCAACAAAGAACGGCATCACGGCCGAAATTATTGAAAACACGAACCGATAAAAATTCAAAATAACGACCTGTCACAATATAATATACAATGAAATTATCTCCACCATTTTTAAAGTTGGAACGCGTGGTTGGTACTCGCGCGCGATTGGTCGCCGCTTGACAGCTGAATGAGTTACGCCGCTCCGCTCGCCCAGCGCCGCGGGTGACAACATGGTACCAGTAAAAATCCCTTAATGAAATTAAATTCCGTACGTTTTCGACTCCTCATAAATAATCTGAATATCTAATCGGCTGATTGACGACAATGGTCTTTTGTAATTTTTTAATCTGCCTGAGTGCTCAGAAAATGTGGCGGAATAAATATGTATAGATAAACAATTTACAAGTGGTTATAGTTGACTTTTCCGTACACAGATAAAACAATCTTCATTGTCATTTAATGTGCAGGTGCTTTATTTAAAATTAACCACTATTTGCTTGACTAATATGTCTATAATATAATAAAATAATACGCTTTTAATTTACTGAAATGTTTATAAAAGTCATTTAATTGCATGCAGCAACTATGGTTATGGTGAACCCGTTATACCATAATAATGATAAATTGGAAAGACGTTCGCCCAGACAGCTTTATGACAGCAGATAGTTTACAAATAAGGGCCATATATCTGTTTGGAAAGCCTTGTCCTTGCTCACGCGATAGTCTCGAGCCGCAATGCCATAGATATGAGACATCTTAGCACTTTAAAATCATTTTAGATAAAACTGCGTATTAGATAAGCCCGTGGATTTGGTTACAACAAAATTACAAGTTTACGACGGACAATATAGCCGCTCGGGTGACAAGGGACTAGGGATGTGCGGCAATCGACAAACATAAGATTGAATTGATTGAAATGATCGATTTTGTGTACGATATATTTCGTATGCAAATGTGGAACTTATAAATAGATATTAAGAGAAGTTAACATGGAACAAGGAATTCAGAATTATCTATGGTGTCTGTAAAAAGAGCAGTTTCCATAATCTATGTGTGCCCTTTTCTATAAACCAGAGAACGTAATGAAGAACTCTAAGTTCTGCATTTTAGTCGTCAGGTAGTTGTTACGTACAAGGTTATTTTACGTAACGTTCCTATTGATATGAAAAACGCAACATCCGTCTGTTGTTCCCGAAGGATGAACAGAGGAGTGTAATGCGTTTTATCAGTTACGTTTATGACTCTCTATGGATTAAATGTGGATGTAGTGCAATGCATTGGGCGCAAATCCAGATATGGATATAACTCACATATTTATAGTAGAATTGATAAAGTCGTGTCCGGATATCCTTATACGCAACGAAACATAAAAATCGATAGAGTCGTGTTTCCCGGATAACGAAAAGGGCGATCGACGTACAAAAACCGATAAAGTCGAGTTTTCCTGACATCCCTAAAAGTAATTGACATACAAGAATCGATAGAGTCCTGTTTCCCAGACATCTCTAAGCACAATCGATATATAAAAATTGATTGAATCGAGTCTTCCGGACACCCCTAAATGTAATCGACAAAAAAGAATCGATAGAGTTGTGTTTCCTGGACATCCCTAAACGCCGTAACACTCTCGCGGAGCACTAAAGGTTTAGGGCCTTGATGATTTACTGGTGCATTCCTAGGATAACGTCGCTATATGACAGTGTAAATGTTTCATATTAACGGTGGACAACTGTATAGAGTGGAATAAACACAGTTAGAAGAGTGCGAGTTTTGTTACAATGTACGCGCCTAATATCTAAAGGACATATGTTTTATATCAATATTTTTGATTCTTTCAATAAGAAAAAACTTAACGTCTTATGATTAAAGTTTAATTTTATTAAGTATTTGAGATGAATGTGATATTGTCTTGGCTGTAAATGGTTCAAATATTACAAAATTTTATCAATAATCATTGCTATAGGTAATGATGACAATAAGACAAATACGACGAAAATATTACAAATACATAACTTAATGATCTTTCAAAGACGAGAAAACAGTGATTTGTACGTAGAGTCCGACAGTTCGAAGCTTTCAGTCCACCCAAGCTATAAAATAATAAAACGCAAATCATATCACACATGCGTTTCATAAATTATGGCGAAGTAAGCCGATATTTCTTCAGCGCTATCGTAAATTAGATGTAAACGATTTTCATAATAAAGCTTGAGACAAAATATATTAACGAGTCCCAGTATTGATGCTTATGATTCCCGATGGAACAGATTTAGGTGCTGATCGTAACGTGAGTGTATAATTTACAACGCTACGTAGGTATTAATTTACGAAGGGGGTCCGAACGGGCCGGGTCCTTCTGGTTTTGAAACCGGCTCGTGAACTTTATATATATCGTTTGCTCGTTGCAAGCGGATGTTATTTGCATAAACAACGCAGGATGAATAATGCTAAAGTGGAATTGAATTGATAAAAATTAAACGGAGGTATTAAAGAAGAGCAAGGCATTTCTCTATCTACCAGTGTATCTATTTATCAAATAAGCTACCTATATACTTATGTAACATAGTGTAATAAGGTACCGACATACTTATGTAACTTATGTTAGTCTAGTGCGGATTAAAAACTTTTCTTCCAGTATAGGAATGAAAAAGCAGTTATAACTGAAGTAAATTAAATAACTGCGGGTAGACATAAAGAAGAATTCAGAATAAGACTCAGGTGTATATAGAAATAAGAAAACTCTCGTACGGGACATAAAATGTATGTTCATAACTCAATTCGCGGATCATATGTGACTACATAAAACCCTATTTCGATACGATTTTAATATTTTCCTTCGGCACACGTGCTCTGCGATCCGTCGGACGTAGAATTTACGATTCGTTATTTTAATGCAAAGTGCGTCGCCAAATGTGGCACATCGGCACCGAAAAAATACACGGCTTCGTCCTTTTGCACGTAAAAAGGATGCGGCAGAATAAATATACACGGAGCCACCCTTTTTTTCCATTAAACGGGCGAAGCTTTTTTCTGGTGCCTCCATAAAATGTGCCCCAATAAATATGTAAATCTACCGAAAAAAAAGCAGCGCTCCGCCGTCGCCCGGTTTTGTGAGTTTCACTTTCGGCTGTTCGAGTTAATTGGTACTATTGCAGCTTTTGTACTGCTCTCGTCGATCCCGCGCAGCCAGCGACCTGCGATGTCGTATGCGACTACGACACACTGTGTTGTTCAAACGAAGGTACAATTTAAGGTAGATAAAATCAAGTTTTGTAGGTTATTATTGTTTATTTAACCTGACTGTATTTGTTTCTAGCCACCAAATAAGTCTTTTCAGGTGAATATTTGTAGGATTTTTAGTTCTCAACGGCACATCAACTTCGTTATATTTGGGTATTGCAATAAATCTAACTTTTGAAGCTACATACTTCCATGATATAGCTGTTGTTGATTAAAGGTAATTTCATGTATTGTAAACTATTATATTTCAATTCATTATACAAAATACCAACCACATACATTTCTAATATGGCTTACTGTGAGAAATGGAATTTTTCGAGGACTAAGTTTTTATCGTAAATCAATTTCGTAGTCATAAATTTTGACGAATTTCTGTTCTCAATTTGAAATGGCTGGGTCGTAGCGAGAGCTCCATCGATCGGCCGGGACCCTCCCTCCAAAAACGAGGCTCGACAACCTCACATCTGCCGCTACAGCTACAACTCCGTTTTACATGAACACTACGTACGTACAGGAAACAGTCAAAGAACAAGTCGAAATGTGAAGTACAGTGAACTGACTTTAAAGTGACAATATATTAGGTAGAAGTTGGAAATACTGTAATCGCAATTTTAATGAATATATTTCAGTAATTTTACTCCCATCGCAGAGCATGGGTGTTATAGGTCCTTATTGTGCCTTTTAATGTAAGGAATCGATTCAATTATCAAACAAAAAGTTTGCAGAGCTCTATCTTCTCATTTCAAACACAATCTTTTCATCCGATACCTGTCTGTTGGATACAACTCAAAGTAACGGGTAAGAGGCGACTTAGCGGTTATAATTTATGGTCGTGGATCTTCGGAACAGTTTAAAACCGCGAACGATCGACACGAAAATCCTTTAGAGGATACATTTTTCCTTAATGAATGGTATTGATCGCTCGCGAGGCCATAAGCGTATAATTTACGATCACGAATATCCCGGGGTTCACTTCTGCAGCCTAAGGTGTGTTATTTATACCCCCTTTTTTATTTATACCCCCTTTTTTCGCAGCTCGTAACGGCTGGCAATAAAGGGGACGTAATTTAACTTCACGATTGAAAGCTCGATTGGCCGGTTATGTGGCATAATGTGTTTATATCGGCAATGAGTGGTAAATAACGGTCGCGGTACTGAATCACCGAATGCATGTTTCCAGTTATAAGAATTACTACTACAGAATCAGTTTTCTATGTATTTTACACTGATTGTGCGCTATTGGAGTGAAATATCGAAACATTTTGGAATTATAAACATCAAGTGTGAATATTTATCTTTATTTTATCAATTAGTTATTTGTGAAAGTGCAATCTTTATCAATATTGATTTTTGAACTGATAACACGTTAGATATATAAAGGCTGTATCTCCTACAACTTAATGTTACCTGTATCTAAATAGTTGAGTTACCGCAGAAACGCTTTTATGAATGACAAATATATTTTCAGTTTATAATTGATTGCGCAGTTTTACGAGTAAAATGATATTTACCTACTCGTTCGGTAATGAAATTTTTTACGATGTATTTAATCACATCGAACGTTAAATATCGTACCTACACTTTCACTACGATGTTATTAAACACGGTTAATACTAAATGCGTAAGGATGGATCTACGAATGAAAAGTCAATTTCGTAGTTCTGAATGAAGATTTATAAAGTGATAAAGATATCAAAACTACTTGTTGTTACATAATATATAACTTGCTAGTATAAACTTATAAATAATGGGTATTGCTCGGGTCACGTCACGTTTCTAAGGATAGAGACATTTGGCACTCGATGATCTCTGCCTAACCCGTAAAGAATTTAGCACAATGGTGTAATAATAAGAGGAGTGTCGTAAACTAACACGTTTTACCACTTACGTTTACATCTCATGGAATATATAATGACAAAGTAATAAGTAATGGTACTATTTATATATAAACAATGTAGTTAAACGAATTCGACAGTAAAAAATTCTATATGTTAGTTCTAAATATCCAATGCGTGTTGCTAATTGTCTATAATATTGCCAACTTAACGCGATGTTGTAGAATTTTAAGGGACAAATGAGCTTAATACTGTATTCGTATATAACATGTACTTGAAAGAGCCACACTTTTAAGCGTATCATCGTAAATAAATCCACTTGAATAAGCAATGCTTTCGAGAACTTAACGCTCCTAATGTGGCGACTCCTGTACATTCCCACACTACGGAGAAGATAAATCTTTGCAGTACCCCGCCTTCATTGCGGTCCATTAACTCGAAACTTTTTGCATCTCTACAAATCCGTAC
The DNA here is from genome assembly GCA_018248815.1 of Croniades pieria auraria. Classification (NCBI taxonomy): domain Eukaryota; kingdom Metazoa; phylum Arthropoda; class Insecta; order Lepidoptera; family Hesperiidae; genus Croniades; species Croniades pieria. The sequence continues at coordinate 9,885 of DWJK01005846.1, forward strand.
GTTAGGTACATACGTAAAGCACCTAACTCTACATAACTCGGGTAATAAATAATGCCTGGCGCGTCTCAGACCTGGTTAGGTTCCTTGAGCCTTTAACTGATTTAAAACTACAATGTTGCCCCTTTTATATTCATAACGCATATTTTAACTCGAACTTAAATTTTATTAAATCTCACAATAAAATATGTTCCTACACTAAACCTTTGAAACGAAGCAAAAAGCAGAAACATCTTTGATTTATACGTGCCGCCTTTAAGCGAGGATTATGTTCGCACTTACTCAGATAATTTTTTTATTTCGTTTATTATTCGCAACAATGTTACATGACCCTCGTAGTCACTTAACGAAAATACGGCGTATGAAATCGCATAAAGAAAACAGTGTTTTCGAGAAAAATAGTCGAGTATAAAAGGAAAGTTATAAGAATGTCGTAACTCTCGACATAAATTTTGTGAATGGCTTGAAAAGAATCTATGGCGAGAGAATTGTTAATAAAGATATAGAGCGAGCAATGTATTACGGGACATTAGTGACGTTTTACGAGTGGTATGATGGCATGATGGCCGATCCAGTGAATGCACCCGGAGCTCCCGCCATCAGGACGATATTCGGCGGCAATTTATCAAGCTCATATGATTTGTGAACCGGCTGTATTTCGTATCACTACACTCTGGTAGACAAGCGAAACCAATACGAATCAAATATTTATCTACCATTACAACTTAAATTGAGTACTTCGAATTAATAACCGTGTATATTTACTTATGTTATGACCCTAGTACAAGTAATTAGTTTCTGAATAAATCGACCTATCCGTAGAATAAAGTTCCCTAAGAACATGTGACCAACACACTTTTTCTTTATTTTTCAGACTGCTTAGGCCTATATTTTATGGTAGTGAAAGAAAAGATTAATTTATTTTTTTTATTTATTAAAATTTTTGTTTCACTACCATAAAATATAGATCTAAATAGTCTAAAAAATAAAGAAAAAG
>DWJK01005847.1:0-10878 GCA_018248815.1 Croniades pieria auraria
AACTGGTGAAACGTGGGAGTGTACTACACTCCTCTGCCTACCCCTTCGGGGATTACAGGCGTGATGTTACGTTTACACTTCTTTCCTTGTATGACGACTGATATATTAGAAGCATATATAACCTCGTACCAGGTCGGCGGCGTCGTTCGGCTCGTTCCACCTGCTGCGGCTGCTGTACGACGAGTACGTGTCGTTCCTGCTGGAGCGGCGCGTGGCGGCCGCGCGCCGCGCGCCCCCCATCGCTGTCATGCAGCGTGCCGTGGTACACACCCTCCTCACTCACATACCCTCTGTCGTGCCCGGCCATGTTGAACACGTAACATTTGGATGAGTAGCTACTAGTGGCAAAATTTCAAGTACATTTCTATCTCCCTGCCCCGAAAGGCCCCTTAATTCATTCGCTCTGGCTGTTATCGTTAGGTAATAATCGATGGCCCTCATTCTAGACATTGAGGTAGCTTTAAAAGCGTCAAAAGCAGGGGTTATCTATCGAGTCTAAGCTCCATCCTAATCTGCCAACAATCTGTAGTAGAGATTTCTCGCTGCTGCAGAAGGTACATGTATCCAGCAGTGAAAATGAAAAAGTTATAACGAGTCCTAAGAATTTTATCGTCACTGTATATGATAACAGAAGTAATTTTTTTCATTCTCTGATGTTAATGCCCTCTATACCCATGTAATACTTCTATGAAGTAATAAATATTTACTCAGGATGACGACGAGGATCCTCTGGAAGAGCCGGCGGCCGAAGAAGACGAGGGTGAGGAGCAAGACCATGAGCAGGAGCAAGAGTGGGAGTGGGCTGACGATGATGAGGATGAGGAAGAGTCGTTCGACGCCAAGAAGCCCAAACTGGAAGAATAGCATAAAGCCGAGATGGTAAGAGATTTAAAAAAATATTAAGTTCCCCAAAAATTTATTTCCTTTTCTCTTAGCACTTAAAATGTAAAATAAAAATAATTATCTTTAGGCAAGACTTTAAATGTAGTTAATGTTCAAAAAATGTTTTATTCAAAATTAACTTAATTTTCCTATTGTTGCAGGTAAATTGCCTGCAATCTATGCATCTGCTTGTAGTGTAAACACCTTTTGGACACTGGCAACTCTCCAACAAATAGAGTATGGACATTAGACTAGAGTTTACTGTCTATATCCTATAGTTCTAGTCATACATTCACTTTGTTCTGTGTAGAATATAAAATATTATTATGTATGAATTTATGTAAATTCTAATAAGTATTACTTCTCACAATCGTTATTGCCATGCCAAATTATTTTACAATCAAATTGATTTGAATAGTTCATATTTCCATACTGCAACGTTTATTGTATTTTACACACCGCCGATATGAATGGTCAACCCATTTATTATCATCAGAAAATTGGGCAGTTTTCTTGTAATGGATTAACAAAGAAATTTTGTTATCCTCAAACCATAATTTGTGTATTGATAATCTTTATCTAAATGTTCACATTTTTCATCTCATTCATCTAAATGTTTATGTCTAAACTATCTAAATAGTTGATAGTTCTTCTAGATAATGCAGATAGTTAAAAATAATGATAAAGAGTTTTTCAATACCAGTTCATCAGCAGCTTTTTTTTTCTATACATTTTTTATTCTGGCAATATGAATAACTAAGTCAGTATTTATAATAAGTGTGTTTTTTAGTATAAAAGTAGACAAAACTCTGTTACCTTTTCATTTAATGGAAGATGAGAAGGATAAAATTTTAAAACACAAGAAGCTAGAGCAGTATATTGGTGGATTACCTTACTCTTTTACATTTGTCTTGTACAAAAGGTAGAACAACTACAAGAATTATTTTTAATTTGTACATTTATCCAACATCCAGTGAATATCTTCTTATTTAACACTTTACAGATTAAAAGAATATACAAGTAATATTTCATTAAAGTTGTTGGTTTGGCATTAATGACAAAAAGGTATCAGAGTTTAGAGCGGTCACAGATTTTTCATTATCTATGGATTCACAGATTGAACCCATAGACAAAATAAAGTTTTTTTTCCGTGTAAAGGATAGTTAGTCGATAAATTAATTATTGTAGTTTATAGAAATAATGTAATAGTAACACCTGTATATGAAAAAAAAATTTAATGTAATTCATAAACATACACAATTTTTTTTATTTTTTAGATGATAGTATATATTTATAATCTGAGCACAATATATATAATTTCATCATCATTGGGGCTTAAACATTAATGCCGCAGGAATGTTAATATTTCCTTATGTTAAATTTACAAGTGGTACAGTTGGGGTACAGACTATTAGAATCATGTCACAGTCTGGTAGACCTAGAGGTAACTGGATATTTGTTTAGTTTTTTATTAATCAGGTTATCAATTGCATTTCTTTTCAGTTGTTTTCTGATGTTCGGCTTAATAATATGTATTATTGTCGCTAATATCACTGAGGTAGTATAAAAAAACTTATATTCAATTCTTTCTACATGACAAAGAAGAATAGATAAACATAAGTTTGGATTTTAATATACATATTCTTAGTCTTGTAAATACACTACATTTACAGTAATTACATATTTTCATGCACGCTTAAAGTTTATAGCTCACTCATTCATTCATTACTCACTTTTCAGTAACACTAGCAAAATTCACACGTTTTGGCATTGATTTCAGACATTTAATGCTTGATAGTTTTTAAATGTATGTTCAATTAGATATTAGGAGAGATTTTGTAAATTTATTAAGTAAAATAACATTTCTCTTAAGTCAATAGAGCTTGGTAGTAGTTGTAGATTTTGGGCTTTAATCGATTTCTTGAATACTATTCTTGTATATCGATTAACGCAGAGTCAGTATTAAAAGTTGTAGGTGTACTTCATTGTGAATAAATACATAATATCACATACGTACGACCTATTTTGCGTATTTACTAAAGTACCGCTTCCATTGCACGAAACAAGTCATTGCGACTTAGACGATAGCCCTGATAGAAGATACATTTTGCCGAATAAAGTAGCCGGACAATGTGCTTTGATTTCAATATCCATTATTATATATAAATCTCAAAAATCTTTTCAAATAACCGTTAGATTAGATTCGTATAATATTACTTCATATGTGTCTTTGAGTAGAATTTGTATTCATAAACATGTACTGTGTATGTGTATATGAATACAAATTATTTCAGAGTCGACGAAGGCATTATACAAACAATATGTATACGAAATAGTGTAAACAGGCCCTAATCGTGCAATACATGCCGTAAATCGTTGCGTGTAAATAGGCTTTTGATGTATGTTTATGATGTATAAAAATTTAGTTCGTTCGCTCATTTGTTCAACGATCGATATTACGAATACATTATGCAAAGTAAATGTATCGCAATATAAGACTATAAAGAAAAACAAAAATGTTAAAGTAGTTATTATGTTTGCATTTGGTTTCATATTGTAGGCGTCAGTAGGTATTATAATTTAGTAGATGTAGTTAAAATATATTCGTTACCGCAGTTTAAAATCTAAGTCACATATTGAAGTAAGTTAGAATAAATTCGCACATGAGTACGTCCGTGCGAATAGTCTAGAAATAGATGTCACGCTTTGGCCGTCAACGCCAAAATGTTCAACCAAAGGACGAAGTAATTTGTAAATAATTAAAACTTCTGCTGTAATATAATTCATATTTATTTATAGTTATTCTATTCTATTGCAATTAGATTCTATTGTCTTCGTTTTTTTTTCTATGCACTTTTTTTTAAATTTTCTGTCGTCATTATTTTTTTTTGCATTTAATCTGTGGTGATATTGAAATGTCAAGACATATTTGTATAATATTAGCACTTTTCAATGTGTAGTGGCACGTCAGTCAAAAAGAGTGGTAATATGCTTGATTTTATTTATAACCTGTGTGCGATAATTTGAGACTAATTGTTTCAATGATTAAATATCGTCCTAATTCAATTTAAATATTGCTGATAAAAAATCTTATAAAAGATTTTTCGCGCTGCACAAATAGCCCACTGTGACGTCACCAGACAGGTTTCAAGTCGTCGCGCATGGGTTATAATACGTCTTCAATGTAAATTGTTTACTTCTGTTTCGTAATGATACGATGTTACGATGTATTGATATAATGTAACGATGTTACGATACGATGTTACGATGTATTGGTATCCGATTAAATAATTACATGTGCTAACTTAGTACTTTACGATTTGGTTGGATACGTGTAAGTTGTTTCCTTTGATCTACTACATGTATGAATAATATTAATGTATTTGAAGTCATTATAGATGTCGTCTAACTATTAGGTGTATTTTATCTATAATAAAAAAAAATATAATTGTTTAACGATAATGCCTTAAAAAATACAACGTACAAATCGATCGCCGGTATATATTTTTGTATTTGATAATGAAAACGTTGAGACATACTGCCTTCGTTGTTGCCTTAACACTTTACCTCTTGTTATTACATTGTTTGGTGAATATTAACCGGTTGTGTTTAGATATGTCGTAGTCTTTCGCGTTGTTGTGATCGATTTACGCGTCTACTATAACTCGCAGAAGTTAACTAGGTACTTCGATATGATGACGCAAAAGCGAGGTTTTGATGACTGGAACGCGAGGGCTTTAAGCATTGGGAATTGAGTCGGAAGGTGGGAGAGGAAGCGCATTCCTAGTAACTGCCAAGTTGTTTTCTGCGTGTTGTATGATACTGTCCATTTGTAAGCATAGAAACGTATTAACATTAAATATAATTCTATATTTATTTAATAATTAATTAACGAGCGACAATAGATTCTTGGTCTCTGGGACTATAACACCTGTGCAATGATGTATGTCTACATTGAATTACTTCGTTAGATTTTTGAATATTTTCCAATATTTCCGCTGTTGATTGTATCTGTACTTTTATATATGCTATATGTATGAATTTCTCTAGATAGTCGTATTAGGTTGTAATTAGTTCAAAAGTTTTATTTTTGTTCTATCATGGTATTTTAATATATTATAAAGTATGATTATTAGTTGAATTTGAAAAAATTAGAAAAAATTCTATTGTAGTAAGTAGCCTTCAACATTAACATTATATAATTCGATCTTTTTTTTTTGTATAATACGATGATATTTTTTATTAAGTGTAATCCGGGATATCCACGCTCCAATCATGCAGGTTTTTATTGTCTATGGTCTGTGTTGTTTTGTCTATATTTTCTGGCCACAATTTCTGCGTAAAAATGGCGTCGATTTCTAACTTGGCAACACCAGTGCAGTGCACTGCTTATTGGAGCGTGTACGACCCGATAAATTCCCAGAGTTAACCATGCTGTGCCTACATATTTCAAGAGGAACAAAAAATGATTTATCTTTTATGACATTGTATTTAATTATTCACCGTCGAAATGCCTTTATTATTAAGTAGAAAAATTATATCGCATTCGAGATAATTTTCATCGAGTTTATTGATATTTTTCTTAACGTATTGGAATTGCACTAGACTTAATGTTATTATTATTACCTTCAAGCGGCATGTGGTAAAATTCTTATTTGTTGTTTGCGTCTATTCTGGAGAATTGTTTACGTACTGCCTAGGGATTTATCTACTGTTCGTTTATTAACAATAATAAAAAAATGTGGGCATGATAAGAATATGATAGAAACGAATATTTTCTCACTGCCATATTTACATACATTTATTTGTCCACAAATTTTAATCCAAGTTAGAGCTGTATACAAGTGGTACATATGTATATGATAAATTGATTATTTTACCAATCAACAACACGAGGAATGTGACGTTAAAATTAAGAAAAATTTTAATAGACGTCCGTTCAAATATAATATATTCAACATACGAGTAAGTATATTCAAAATATGTTTACTGTATTAATCTTGCGTTTTCATACCCGTTTTATGACATGTCGTTTGAAGGGCCATTAGTAGATGTTGTGTCTCCTCAAACGCTATTCGAACGCTTGACGGTGTACAGCCTTCGAATAATGTTCGTCGAATAAATGTCCTCATATTAATCACATTTTTAATAGGTGTTAACGTATATAGGTGTTTAATGAATGTAATCAGTGTCTTTGTAATTTGTGGACGGGATGTGGCTAAGAATTGATAATATTATTTTGATCACTTTTAATTACAGAATATTCGGAGGCTAATTGTCGTATGACATTTGAAGGTATTCACGTATCACTAAACAAGCCTAGAAATGGAAACTACCCTCGGAGTTGCTGGAGATCGTAGAAAAAATCGTCAACATCAATTGCTTAAATTCTAGAAAAAAAAAAACCGTTAAATTTAGAAGCAATCATTTGGAAAATTTTGAAAAATATCGTTTAATACATTGTTTATTGAAATCAAAAATTTTGATTATCTTCGTTAACCAAGTGCAAATTGAATGTATACAATAATTGCTCAGATGCTTAACTCATCTAAAAAGGCCAAGTATTAAATTTCTCTAATGATTTAGTACACTGGGAAAAATTAATCGGTAAAATTTAAATATGGAATGTTGTTCCGCTTGTCTCTTATAGAGATTATTTTCAGCACACCCGGGAGAATTCTATGTGAAGAAAAAATGTTTTAGGGTGTATATGAAAATTATTTAGCTTGTATATAAGTTTTAATTTCCATATATAAAATTCATTTTTTGCGAATTAGCGAAGTAACGAAATATTTAGATTCTTAGCCGCAGCGCCGTCCGATGTGTTCGAGCTTATCTTTTTATACGACGCTTGTGTAGGTAGGGTTTACCGGTTTGTTCCAATATGAAATATTTTAACTGTGCAACGAATTGTTTAGACTGCACTCTGTCGCTTTAAAACTACTTGCTATTATGTTGTTCAGATGTTTTCCCATTTATAAAATCTTTACAGTGAAATCCCATTTGTGGGCATAACTAACATTTATGAGGGATTCTTTAATATATTTTGTTAGCGATGAAAACATAGTTTTGGCAGCTATATAAATATTATCGTCCCAATTCCTTATTCGTTTGGATGTTTCCGTGTAGACGTCGCTTTATGTGTAGGAGTGTGCCCGCGGAGTGACTGTTAGCGTAAGTTACGTGTATGTATCTCATTGTTGTGGATTCCGTTCGCGATCCGCGGACCATGTAAGAATGAAATCGTCTCGGTGTTCCAAAATAAAGTTAGCCATGTGTTTAAATTTGTTTCTTATTTTTCCTCACTCGGTACCTTAATAAATTGTTGAAGCGTATTTCAACATCCTTTTGCCCACTATATGGTACAAACAGAATGTTTCATTTGTAGTATACACAGAAGCGTCATGCGAGCATCATGTTGCACAAATTGACGGAGTTGTCATCTGGCAACTCCGTCAATGTGTTGTTGTGACATTTAGGTTGTTTTGAGATAAATGCAATATATTCAACAGATATTTATCATTTAAATAATTTCAAAATGTATACCGTTGATTCTTGTAGAAAATCTCCTAAGGTCCAAAATACAAGAGGACATCTGGATTGCGTAATAAAAAATCATCATCATCATCATCAGCCTATCTCAGTCCACTGCTGGGGACATAGGCCTCCCCAAATGAGCGCCATCGCGCGCTGCCCTCGGCTTGTCGCATCCAGCATCTGCCTGCAGCCTTTTGCAGATGGTCTTCCCACCGGGCCGGAGGGCGTCCTACACTACGTTTGCCGAGCCGCGATCTCCACTCTAGAACTCGCCTATGCCATCGGTAGTCGGTTCTTCGGCAGATATGCCCAGCCACTTCAGCGAGCTAGCTAATCCTTTGAGCTATGTCGGTGACTTTGGTTTTCTGTCGGATAGTATCATTTTTGGTCCTATCCTTCAGAGACTCCGAGTATAGCTCGCTGAGCAACTTGGAACTGGTGGATTAGGCGCACCGTGAGTGTCCACGTTTCAGCTCCGTACGTCATTTGGTAAATAAAATAAAAATTGTAAAAAAAAAATATGTTATGTATAATTTACTTCATCACAGATGTTTGATAGATTGCGTATTAAAGCGATGCGGGAATTATAGTAAATAAAACAAACACTGCCCTCGTAATAAATATTATTTCAACATTCCGTGAACTAGCCTAGTTAATGTACAAATAGTTGGGCCGCAGACGATCACAATTCAAAATAATATTTACAGAGAACCATAACACAAGGATTGCACTGAAATGTTTCCGATAACTCATACAAGTGTTGCGTACAGTACAAAACTTATATTAATAACATCAACCGTTAAAATACAATTAACCCCCTTACTCCAAACTTGATACACTTATGTATTGAAATAGTACAATTAAAATTGGTCTACAGTATAATTAAATAACTGTCAATTATTTTTAATATTAAAAAATAAATATCTCTCGTTATTCTTTTTTTAAATATTTAAAATCGCTAATGGCAGTTGGAACACATGAGTAGTATCGGAACACGGTAGATAAATTCAGATCAAGTTTCGGAGTAAGATATAAAAACTTAGCGTAATACAATGAGAATGATATTCAATATAAACTCAACAGAACTAACATATATTACAAATACTCGTGTATAAGTAAAATAATGGTGAACAAAATGTCATTACGTGGTGTAAATTTCATTTAATTTTATCAAAATATGAAAATTGTAGTCGGGACGACATGTCTGTCCGGAGAAAATAAAATTATAGTTCTTACAAATGTCTTAAGGAAAATAATATATAGTGGATCGAGGAAATGTCGTCCGGACCACGTAGATATGTAGATGTGAGGCCTCAATCGTAATTCGCAGATCCAAGGCGGTTCCAGGGCGCTGGAGAATAACGGGAATTTCTTTGGTACTAGCCTACGCAACGCTATCTCTAGCGGCTCTACATCGGGTGAACTATGGCCGCGAGAACGAATGAGTGAATGAATCTAATGTGAACACCCGTTGGAAGAGACGGTGCTACGAATTATACTGACCAAATGTGTAATGACAGTTCGGAGATATGAAGGCCTTCTTATAAATAATAATTAATAGATGATATTTATCCCTGGCCACGTCGGAGATCACCGCCGCCGTTGACCTGCTATCGACTCGGCCAGGTTACAATAGGTGCAGAAATCTTGTGAAACAGCGGCAATTCATACAGTACGTAATATACAAATACTATTATTATTGTATGTTAATTAATTTACCACAAGGAAGGACACTACGCTATATAAGATGTTATTGGTTGTGGTATGTTAAATTATTGACTGATATAAATTTATTTTTCGTTTAAATTCTTCTCGATTTCGTCACAGCGAGTACGTAAGTCTGAACCACGCTTAACGTGTTACAGATACCGGTTGCATAAATATTTTTCGAGACATTTTAATTCTAAATCCAGTAATGGTAGGTATAGGATATCGAGGAGAGGACGATAGAGAACTTTATCGAGGGCGGCTACTTTTTCGGTGCAGCAATTGATGATATATAATTACGTATTCGATTACGTGTTCGACGACGGTCTCGCGATGAAATAGCTGCCGTTCCACATGGCGAGCGAGGCGGTCAGAGCGAGAGCGCGGCGGAGCGCTTGTCGCGGTTCTTGTTGCGGGCCACGGTGCGCGCCTTGCAGGCGGCCGTGTTCTGCAGGTGGCGCTGCAGCTTGTTGGGGCGCTGCGCGGGCAGCGGCGCGGGCGGCGGCGCGGCGGGCAGCGCCAGCGCGGCGCGCAGCGCGGCGCAGTGCGCGGCCAGCGGCTGCAGCCCCGCGCCCAGCGCCGCCGCCAGCGCGCCGTAGGCCGCGCGCGCCGCCCAGCCCGCGCCGCGCGCCGTCTCGCCGCCGATGCGCACGCGCAGCTCGGGCGCCTCGTCCTCCTGCCACACGCCCGTTTACCATGTTAGCATTCCCCGCCTGCATTCGTAGCTCCGACCCGGCTACGATTTTACCATGTCTCCTGTCTGTTATTAATGATCGAATGTACGACTAGGACCACTAGTAGATCTCCGGAAGCTCACCTCGAAGTACTTGAGGATGTCCCGGAAGGTGGCGCGCTGCACCTTGCGGTCGCGCTTGGCGCGGTACTTGTGCGAGTCGCGTGCCAACAGCCGCAGCTGCTCGAGCACGGCGGCCTGCAGCGGGGCGGCGCCCCAGGGCTCTCCGTCGCCGCCGTCGCCGCCCGCCACGCGCTCGTGCGCCACGGCCAGCGCGCCGCCCGCCGCCATACGCACCTTGGGGCACAAACAAATTTTTTAATCTTCTATAAAATACATTAAATTAATATTACACAATTATTTTACGAGACCTAAACATAATACATCTGTATAACAATTTATTAGACCAACATATCGAGGAGAAATCTAAATTTCATTAAATATATCCTTAAGCCATCAATCAAACTCATTTTTTTAAATAAAAAAGTAGACACTACTAGACATTTTAACTTCTTGACATTATCAATAAACCACCTCCAAGCTGCAAGCTTCCAACAAATCAGCCAGTCGTGCGAAGGTCGGCTGTTGTTCCCTCATCAGAGCTTGAGCGTGTCTGGTCTCCACAAGAGTCATCAGCAGTGCCCATCCGTCAAGCGCCGCTGCGTGCCAACCTCCTTCTTCTACAACTGCACCCGATACTTTGACGGTCCCGTCACCCTGCAACAAATAAAAATAACGATATGATTAGTATGGTAGTGAAAAGAGACTATAAAACAAAAATCCCATGTCATGCTAACAACACCATTCACAAACAGATCTGTGACAGACATATGAAAAATTACATATCGTCACAAGTAACATCACTCAATGTTATATTAACCTTATATATAATAATTTTAAAGTATTATGTGGTAGTCGTAATATGTTGAATAATAATAATAATATAATAATCGACCCATTAACATTCCACTGTTGGAATATGGGTCTCCTCTCATGTTGAGAGGGTTAAGGCCGTAGTC
>DWJK01005848.1:0-10878 GCA_018248815.1 Croniades pieria auraria
GTGTATGGTAATAGGCTCACCACCTATTCCATGGGACTTAAACGTAACTGGTGAAACGTGGGATTGTTCTACACTCCTCTGCCTATCTTTTCGGGAATTACAGGCGTGTTACGTTTACTTAAAATTATTTTTTTCTAAATAATTTAAGAACTAATAAGTCCGCGACACAGTACCAATAACGGATTAGTGTATTGAAAATTAACGAGATTTATTACAAAGCATGCATATCAATCCTTACTAACAACTATTTTAAGATGTTTGTATGGAGACAAACTTCGTCTTTAGTAGCATGTTATTATAGAGCATAGATCCAATGAAGTGAACACTGGCCCGCGCCCATGTCTATAGAGCGGCGCGGCGAAAGCCAATGTGCGTATTAATGCCACACAAAAAACAAATAAAAATATCGTCCTAGCTGAAGTACTGAGGAGTATCTAACTATGACTTCTTTTAATTGATTACCGCGTGAAACCACAGCCAGCGGAATGTAGTTTTTGTATTTATTATATGCATTAACAATAACTGCACCGAATCAACAAGGGGAAAGATTACGTTAATCCACTCATAAACAGAGATGTTCTGTTTTTGCGTAAGAACATTTTCGTTCTTGTTACGACAGATAGTACCTATTATTTGACATTCCAGGAATATATTTATTTATGTATGCTATTGAGCTGTTCTCATTAATAGTGCTTAGCGTCGTAGTTATTTACAGAAACGTAAATATTTCCTTAATTGATAGTTTACATTTTGCGGTGCGAACTATCTTGAAGAAACTTTCGCCCGCGTCCACATAGTTTTCGTGCATAATATAAACTTGTTACAAAACTACAACTTTTTGTGTTATATTGTAAGCGTTTGTGTTAAATGACTACGGTTAGACATTCTGAAAGTAAAAATGTAACAGATTTCGTAAGGCGGCTCAACGATTTTGTATCTTTTGGCAAACCTACTCTTGGTATTTAACTCTTAGCTGGTATTGATATTTTAACTCGCATTTCTAGCATTTTGGGTTTAATAATGAACTTTAATGCTTTTAAAAGTGAACTGTTAACAGCTGTATGATAACTTTACACCATTATAACACTTATTAGTGAACGACCTTTGACTTGAGACAACTATTCTCAATATGTGCTTAAAACATTAAAAAAATATGCAAAATCAAAAATATATGAAATAATGTTTTTTACAGGATAAAAATTATTATACTGTTAAGTTAAAAACTGCATATTTTTCATTCATTTCATACGTCATTTTTTTTTTAATTATTTTGAAAATCAACGTCACTTAAAAATATTTGTGAATTAAGCAACTTCTTGTTTGACTTTTGGATAAGACTTTTGCATAAGATTTTTCACTAAATAATTATTTACATTTATGTTAGTTTCATTTTATACACATTAAAGATTGGTTTTGATCCTATTTCGGAACACATAGATTGCATCATCCCCTTTTGCGCTCAGATGTTCCAGCGTTGGAAGAATTTAGATGTTAACCTTATAGCAGATGTCTTTTCATTTTTCACGTGCCCCAGAAAATTTCCGTTTCTATTTTACAAGACAATAGAATTTTTTAAATATTTGGCCAGTCTTTCTTAAACAAACGGTATCACCAAATCCAAGCCGATTTCTTGATGTATTTGCTTGCTTTCCATAAAACAAAATCATTAGCAATAGAGATGCTAATAACACCAAAAAATATAACGAATGCCTATCCCAGTATTCTCTGTGACACAGAATAATTGCCACATCTTTGATCCAAGAAATCAATTCCTTTCTTTTCTTGCCACTTTCCCCAACCACAGATTTGTTCTGGTAAGTGAATTTATTTTATTTATACATATATAGGCTTTGATTTTTTTATACATTTGAAGACAATTTTTTTCATTTGTGAATAGAAAGATGGTGAAGTACTTGGCGACTTGCATATGATATATATATATGTATGTATATGTTTGTACATATATATATTATTTGTATGTGTTTATATTTTTATTTATATATTTCGGATTTGATTTCGGGGATCTATCTGGTTCCCATACTGGCTGGGGCTCCGCTTGTATGAAAGATGACGCTCCGCATATCCGGCACCTGATGCAGCACGCGACGCAAGAATACCAGTCTGTGGGACACAAAACGATGTACCTACTGTGTATTCACAATATTTCATGTATATTCTTAGTAAGTCAGTAATGTAGATATTGTATATGAATTTCTATCGTGTGGAGAGATTATAACAAACGGCTCTTACCAACTTTCATTGATGCTGCTTCCAGTATAAGGAAATTAGAAGTCACTACTATTCGTGATTTAATAAGTGTTACAAATATTGCTCCCGTTTTTGCTTTTTATACAAACGGCAAAACGAGCTCGCCAGCCAACAAACATTCGTCGCAGAAAGGTGAAAAGCTAGAACACAGTTTCATAACTGGTTTTAATTAAATTTTAAGTCTTACTCGTGCCATTGTCACAGACAATGGGATAACAATGTGAAAGCGGAAACGCGAGTTCTCATAATATTATGATTACGTTATTAAATATTTCTTAAGAGGTACATATTTTTTCTCTCGTCATTCTGAACTAATGAAAATTTTTGAAAAACAATCGTAATCATATGTCCCATCGCTGATATCCCATTGTATATAATTGCGACTGTTCAATAGATTTTTTTCATATTGACTAATTTCGTAACTCTCAAGCCAATAAACAGTATTTAGGTGTTACTCTCAACTTGTCTAGACAGAAGGTTCCGTCGTTCCGCACATGCAGCTGACAACGGTCAGTGATCTTGTATGCAGCATCGCACGTATCAACTCGAATATAAATTAAAAAAAATAATAATCGACCCATTAACATTCCACTATTGGAATATGAGTCTCCTCTCATATTGAGAGGTTAAGGCCGTAGTCCGCCACGCTGGCCAAGTGCGGGTTGGCGGACTTCACACACCGTAGAATTTTTTTTATACTCCCCGCCAACCTATTCAACTATCAACATATTATTATATAGACAACTTAAAAGCATGCGCCGTTCTTTGCGTAATCTCACCATTATTTTAATAACCTTTGATGCCACTTGAAATGCTCACATTGTTCAGTCGATGCTCGCTCCGTTGTTTTATTAATCGTCGCCTCCGAGAGCCGTCCCTGAGTAAGCAATCAAATATAATCACGAGTCTAAATGTTAAAATCCTAATTTCAAACATTTCTTTTTATTTAGAAATAATTATTAAAAACTATTATTACTATTTTTACGACATATATTTTTATATATTTTTTTTAGTTCTTCAAAGTGCTTATAAAGTAGATGACGAATGTCTCCGATAACGTTCTTTATAACGTTTATATCTATATATTTTGCTACTCCATAACGTCGTGTCTCTTCAATTCTCTACGGCTCAGCTCAATTCGCCAATTCTCGTCACTCAACATTTAATCTTTACTTATACCGCTTCACTTATAGGGTTTTCTTTGTTTTGCTTAGTCGCTATCAAATGAACCCCTTTTGTTCTTAGCGCGCCATTCAGCAGCACACTCCAGCGCCGCTTTCGCCGAGTTTCGCAAACTTCCTATTATTGAGCACATTTGCCATTTACCGAATATATCCAAGGCGCCTAATAAAGCACGGAACCAGATCGTGACAAGCGCAGCATTGCTCTATTCCGTAACCAGGGAGTGGATAATTAATTACCATCTCGAGATAGAATTTTGTACATACGACACAGCGACGCACGCAGCCACGACGGTCGCCGAGGCTGGCTACTGGAGCCGTAATCCCCACATGTTATAAGTCGAGAACAAGCGAATTAGGTTCAAGAAATTTATAAGTTTGTGAATAGCTTCATGGAACTTGATTTGGAGGGACATTGGACCGAACGAGGTTCTTATCACAATACATTTATGTTAGGCGATAATTTAATCCTACTGGAATCTTTAACTGCGCTACCGGTTACCTAATGTTTTATGCTAAAACATTGAGTTATCTCCTTGTCAATTAACGCTCAAAAATGAACGCTACATTTTTAAAATTACAGTCTATTTTGTCCCTATTTTTACAGATAACATTAAAATATTCTATTTAACTGTTAAAGTTGACCTCCGCCTACTTATACTTGTTGGAATAACGTGTCTAATCGAAGTGCCAGCGATTACCTTATTACAAAGGCTTTTCCACAATTAACAACACGAAAAGCGACCGCTCCTTTTCCCGCTGGGGGCAAATTTTACCAGAGTTTCTGTGTTCAAAAAAATGCCTCTAATCATCAGAGAACAGTCACTGAAACTGTACAGAAAATCGCATCTCCAAGCACCCGCTCTGGACCAGTTTGTAATTTGGCTGGAGGTTTCCCTCACTCCTGTGGAAAAACCCATCCTCAGCAATGCGACGCTAACGAATTGTAGCTAATAATACTTATAGCTAACCTTATTCGAGTTTATCAAGACCATTAGCGCTAAATGTAGCAGAAAGGCTGAATGGCTAATTACCCCGAGTCTGCTTATTCAGGTTATCGGCCATGCAACTTCGCAATCACACAATGCCTACGCTAAATGTATACGAGTATACGGAACTCTACGTGCACACGTAACGTTGCTTTGTAGTTTAGATATTTATTTAGGTCAGAGCTAGGTGATGGGGGAGTCACGATTCTCCGAAACTGACGCGCATGTATGGAGCTAGTAATAAATGTGGACGGAGCATATCAGATCTGTAAGGATACAGATATTTGGCACTGCGTGCTCCCTCTACCCGTAGAGATCTGAGATGACTATACAACAATAACTATGTCTATTTAATTAAAATAATCTTTATGCAATCGCCACAAAAGCTCTTGGCGATGACAATAATACGTACTAAATTTATATTAAAACGTACGAGTGGAATTCTGAACCCAACATGGAATCGCAAGCGTCAGCGCCGTCGCATCGATTTCAAATTTAAAATATGAATCCCTACAGTGATGCGTTTCGTCTGAACAAAGTCTTCCACACGGCGCTCAGTCGTATACATAATCAACGCTAACTATTGCCTTAGCTAAAACTTGATGCTCTATTAAATGTTGCTCCTACGTGGGTCTATGGGTCGTGACCACCTACTGGTATCCGACAGGTTAATCCCAAAGAAAAATTTCATCCACAACAACAGGTCATGTGGTAGCCATCAGTTCATACAATCTCCCGTTCTTGTCACGATCGTGAACGCTGTAGTGACTACGTGCTGCTCGCTGAGATACGTCCAGTATGACATAACAGCGGTTTATCAACATGGGATTTTTAACGCTGTTGCCGTTTTGACAACTCTTTTGTCAAATAACACCTATATCAATGTAAATGATTGACATATATTCAAAATGTTTACTGATCAGCATTAACATATATAGTTAATCTTATTTGCATGATCGGTTCAGGCTAACATAAATATTTCAGTCACATCATGGAAATGTACAGCAAAGACGTGTCTCTCGAGTTGTCAGCTGATATTTTGAAAGTCAATGTACGAGTTTATGGAGTCGACGATTTGTGGTGGTCGGATAGGTTGCAGTGGGGGACGTGGGGGGGGGGGGCGCCGGGGGAGTGGTCCTCATTGATCGCGAGCGGGCAGCATCCCCGCGCTTGAGTCACGTCGCAGCCCCGCAGCCTCCGCTCCACTCTGCCACAAAATTCAACAATTGATATTGGATTTGCTGGTATTCGAAAATTTGATCCCGATTCTTGACCTGATTAAGCTTTTACCTAACTATAGACGATGGATTTATTTACTTGCAATACAATACAATCAAGAATCTGAATGTATTAATGAATTTCATCGCAACGGTATCGGGGTCTCTAACATCATCTAGTCTTTTATTTTACTAAATGTAACAATAACGTCAATGAACGAAAAACTCGTAAATCCAAGTAAATCGACATAGTGGTTTGTTTTTGATATTGTTGTAATAATTAAAACTATCAACACCTATCAACAGAATTTGATGAAATATCACTTTTTTAATCTGCTCAGTAGCTTGTGTTTTTGTGGGATATTCGGGACCATGGATACCGGTGAATCGAGAAACCCTAAAAATGAGAGTAATTAGCGGCAGCGGTGCGAGCGAAGGGTGCGATGCGTCGGCGTGTGAAGCGGCGCGCTGCAGGCAGGGAGAGGCGCGCGGCGCGCGGCGCTTGAATGGGCGGCGGCGCGGCGACGCGGCTGCGCGGCCGGCGCGCTCCGCCAGTCCGCACACCGGCGGCTCCGCTGCCCCACGGTCGGCCGCACTCCGCTGAACAACAATGCTCAAAACCAGAACGTAACCGAACAGACGCAGCGACGGCGTACACGGCGATGCTCGAGGATAGGACGGCACGCGTGGCCGTCGGCGAGCGGTCGTGAACAAGATTTGATATATGAAAACCATAAAAAAAAATAATTTAAAGCTGATCGTATTCGACGGATTCGAATAGAGGGGCGGGAGTGCGACGTAGGGAGGCGGGGGCCGGTGTCGCGGGTGTCGGGCGGGTGATGGCGCGGCGCGGCGGCGCGGAGGCGGCGCGCGGCGCGGGCTCGCGGCGCTGACATGGCCGGCCGGGCGCGCCGCTCGCTGCTGGCGGCGCCCGCGGGCCTGCTCTTGCTGCTGCTCCTCATGTGGCCGAAGGGTAAGCTGCCCAAGCGAGAACACCCTCGATTCCTCTGACAATCTTTCATGCTTAGTGTACATTGATCCACATCTCAAAACTAGCAACCGTGTGTCTAATTTCACGTTCATTAGGGAATTACGATTTAACTAAAACTTAGTTATCTCAAATTCAACACATTATGCATGTCCCTTTAATGACAATTGACTATACTTGTAATTTTAATTCAGAAAATCAGGTAGAACACGCTAGCATTAACCCGCCCGCTTCGCTGGGCGTAATTTGAAATCGTGTAAGCAATATTATTCTTGAGAAGAATAATATTTTTATAACTTCCTAACCCTTAACCTGCGACTTAAATAGGAAGAAAAAGTATATTGATTTCCCGTTAGGTTCGAGTTTCGGAAACTGATTTCTGAAGATTTCTCACATACATGACTAAAAATAAATTAGTATCGCTGCCCAAAAAATGTGTAGCAGACAGTATTTTTTGCTCATTTTACGATTTCATAACATCATGTTTAGTCTATAATTTGCGCCATCGCATGTGTTTTCTATATAGAATATTACTTCGAGATCGGTCGATTCCTTGTTTATCGTTGCAGCAGTAAAGGTACATTGATAAAAAACAAATGAATAAAATAGGATATTATTTCATTGGTGGGAAAATAGATAACTATTTATGGGAGCAAATGAGAAACAGAAGTTACTAGTCTACGAAATTAAAAAACGAAATAAAACAATCGAAACCTGGTACCAGGACTTAGATTATTTTTCACATAATTGTCAAATGAAGTAAAAATCGTTTTCATTGTGTGTTACTAGCTTAATTTATTGTCGGTTTAATGTCATTTTTAATTGCAAGACTGACAGCGATGGCAACAAAATGAATACATTATGAAACCCCTCTTGCATAGTATTAAGTCTGCCAAGAACAATTTGAGAAACAACATATTTGAGCATGTTGATACAGTATTTGTGGTATTCATTAGTCGACCAGATAGTTTGTTTACCAAAGTAAATCATTAGGTGCTCTGAATATGTTGTTTACAAATCTATTATGTTTTTAGAACTCAGCTGTTGTATAAAGACAATAGCAACACTGCGTTTTTCTAGATTGTTCTGGAACCTCGAAGCTTGTTCTGGTTTGACTTAAGTCCTGTGTTATGTATACTTCCACAAACTGAAGGGGCATGAAGCAATGCAAGGGTTACTATTCGTATTGTCCTACATTACTACTTACCTGTAAATAGGTCACGTCAAAGCTATTTAAGAAGATACTTAGGACTCGTTAGCTCTGGCTGTGTCACATCCATCGAAGTATGTGTAAAACCCAATGCGTCCCAACATCATTGGAATACTATTTCGATGTCGATATTCCAATAACTCTATTTATCCGCCGCACTGCTGTACCAATACTCTACATATATCTAAAAGTGGAGTATGTTAAACGATCAGAGTTGAGCTCTGGTGCCTAATTGAAAGATATCAATATTTTGTAACCAAAGTAAAAAACTGTCTCAATCATCTGATGATTGATATTACCTGTAATTTATTCTGTCATATATGATTTACAGTGCCATGAGATTTAAAAACGGTGTCCTCTACGTATTCAAGGACGTTGGCTTCCTCATATTTCTACACAAAGCAACGGACCACCATAACTTAATTATACTTAGTAAAATGTGTTAAGTGTTAACTTAAAATAACTAAAAAGTGCTTCAACAATAGAACCTGACCTATTAGTACGAGGCCCATTATTTTGCATTGTATGAACTACTGCAAGGCGAAACACTTAATGCAGGCGGCCTTATATATTCATTATCGCGCGATTTTTCGCTCATAATCTTTTCCGAAATTTATTCAAATTAATGAAGCTCCGATAGATCAATTGTTCGTTTATGAGGCATATCACCCTAAACAATGATATCCAAGAACATCCGAGATGATAAATAAATAAAACTATTTTCTGCAAATATCATAAAACCAACGCATTTATCCTTAAAGTAAATTTAATACCAAAAAAGGAAACAATTGAAGTTACACTAATCGTAAGAATATCGGTTTGTAGGAACATATTAAGTATTAATTCTATGTTAAATACCACAATAGGAAAATACATAATACATATGATAGTAGCCGAATTGCTCTTGACATGCACTCGGTTATATAGCCAAATCGACCGAGTGCCCAAATGTAATGTCTTAAAACATTAATTAAAGAATTGGACTAAATATTCGTGCTTTAAATAACAAAAAATTAAAAAATGCTCCACTACATAATTTACGAGCAACGATTAATATTTATGAATTTGCGCACATGTATACAAATATTCCGTTTGCTAGTTTCGCAACATCCCCTATGCTCTCGATTGCTCTAATAAGAAAATCAGAAAGTACCGCAATGCACTGGAAGCTTTTATGTCAGTCCCGGGGGAGGGCAGCACGTCTGCAGCTATAGGTATTCCGTTTGTGGTTAGAGCACTTACTTGCGAGGTGGGTCTGTTCATAGCCACCCTGTTGTCGTCTTATCGAAATAGACATCTCAATAAATTCAATATATTAACTCCGGCTTAACTTAGAGTGAGAATTAATTAAGATAAAAATTGCGTACATAATACATTCCCATTGTTACTATTAAACTCTAGGTGTTTTTCTTCACATTATTATCACATAGATAATAGCAACTAATTAAATTATTTGTTTAAATATTATCAGTATAAATTGGCAATATTAGTCAGGCCACAGTGCGCAAAGTATTGATTATTGCTGGTAAAGATAGATTTTTAAATGGCAACTACGCCACTAAACAAATGTAGAGTATATAAAAACTGACAACCCTTGATAAGGGGTTCAAAAACAGTAAGAATTAAACGTCTTAGCTTAAAAACGTTCACAATAAATATGTTGTGTGAAGGGGCGCGATGTGGCTACCACGAAAAGCGGTTGCTGCATCACCTCCTCGACCACTACAACGTGCTGGAGCGGCCCGTGGTCAACGAGAGCGACCCGCTGCAACTCTCCTTCGGCCTCACGCTCATGCAGATCATCGACGTGGTGAGAATGACACCTAGGCTAATATCCCATCCATCTGCTCCTTATCGGAGCACAAAAAATATGTTTCGGATATCTAAACAATCCCGGGCCAACGGACACGAGTATGTGGACGTACCAATTTAACACGATTCTTGGATTTTTATTACCTAAAATTTTATCTCAATACAGTAATTAATTTACATTTTTAAAAACAAATTCTAATGATTGAAATTTACTATTTATATATATAGTAGATCTAGATATAGGAGTGTACTACACTAATCTGCCTACCTCTTCGGGGATTACAGGCGTGATGTTACTGTAAATCTAAAAGTAATATTGAGTACTCTGTACTAGACTGCACAAAAAATTAAGTAGGTTGCAGAATATTAGCTCACAGAACAGAAAACCATATCTAATCAATATCGACACACATGTCGGTTTACGGAACTTTACTTTCATGTCTTAAATTACAAATGAGTATTACTCTATTGTTAATTGATACTTTCTTTTCCTAGGACGAGAAAAACCAGCTTTTAATTACAAACATCTGGCTCAAACTAGTAAGTAATCATTAAAAAAATGTCACCAAGTAACCGAAATCGAGACGCTATGTGATCGCGCGTCCCGCGAACATAATTTCTAAATACTCTACTGACATTAATTAACTATGAACAATAACCGGTCCTCGTCAGCTTCTTGACATTATTCGAACACACATTGTCCAGCTCCTGTGTCTAGTACTTTAAATCTGGACTGCAAAACATCTAGATAAACTAGAATATTATTTTTGACACGAAAATTTTTTAGCTTTTTGGCTAGACATTGGTAAACAGAAATTAATTCGATCTTTATTCCCTTATGACAGACGAGTTATATGGTTGCGATGAATAATAAGATTTGTGTTACAATGAGGGCATGTTATAACCGCAAAATTTGTTTCATGATATAGGAATGGAATGACATGAACTTGAGGTGGAACACTTCAGACTTCGGCGGGGTGAAAGATTTGCGAGTACCACCGCACAGGCTATGGAAACCGGACGTTCTCATGTACAACAGGTAGGACAGCTCCTTTCAACTGAATATCGTTAATGTGCTCAAATGTCGCTTTATAAAAGCGTAATGTTTTAATAATTACGTATTAAATTTTTTTTTTATCGACCCATTAACATTCCACTGTTGGCATATGAGTCTCCTCCCATATTGAGAGGGTTAAGGCCGTAGTCCTCCACG
>DWJK01005849.1:0-10877 GCA_018248815.1 Croniades pieria auraria
TATCACACAACGGATTATACGAACTGTCGTTGTCGCTTCTCCTGAAAAATTACATCATTTGCATAAGTGACGGTGTTGCACCGTAGGTGCGATATTTCAAATAGTTTGTATAACCACCACAGTAGATTTTCCTAGTGCAGAAAGGACACAGTCCCCAATTCATTGCAATACTAAACAGAACCCACCACTCGGCTAAGATTGCACCCTTATCCAAACAGATTACCAACCTAAGTAACCCATAAATACCTCAACACATTTCCGAGAATTTTAAATGGTTTTTTAAAGGAAAAAATAATTCTTTTAAGTTTAACTGTAATTTTTTTCTCTTTGGTTCATGTGACTAGATTATCTTCCTCTTTCAACTTCCTTTACTTTTTAGAACAGGTCGCCAGACATCGCTATACAATATACAGTTTCTTCATCGTTTCTCTAAATGGCGCAAACATTAAAAACAACAGTTTGTCCATCACTTTTAAAGATGGTAACAAACTTTTCTTTTAAACGATACAATTGTTTTTGCGCCTGTTATAAATACACAGTGCGTTTGTAACATTAGTTTTCAGACTCCAATCTCATTTTAAGCTCACCCCTATAAAAGATTTAGTATTCCTATCACTTAAAACCAGTCAACATCATTAACATATAGCTAATATATTAATACTAATGGAATATATTAGTACAAGAATAAGTTTCAGTAATAATAAAGATTTCTGTTCATAGCCCCACATTAAAAATTCCTTCAGCTATAGATCCATATACAACTCCACATTCACACCCAAAATGTATATGAAAGGTAATACATTCCAACCATGTTTCTTTAAATAGGCCAACAGTGGTTGACAAAGACACCTGTGGACGAGTCACTTTAATTCTTATTCTTCTTCTTCCTATTCTTCTTGGGTCTCTCCTTTCTCTGGTGTACATGTTCCTCATGTGACGTCAGAGCTATGGCCTGGTTGAAGCGCGACGGACAATAAGAGCAAGCGTACGGCTTTTCCCCTGTATGTGTCATGATATGGTTGCTGAGGATTTTATTGGTCTGTAAACAGCAAAAATTTATCTATTATAATAGCAAACATTTTAAATATTTATTGTAGACTGGGCAGTTGAACCAGTGAACCTGGCTGGTGTGGCAAGGGTACTAGGTTTTATTCCCACTCAAAATAATTACCTGTGTAATGACTAGAAGAGTTTGTTCTGGTTCTTTGAACCAAACAAACTAAGTGGCAGTATTATCAACATATTGAAAACTCGGATAGATAAACTTACATATCCTTTTATGTATTGATGAATAATGACAACTCACTGTAAAGCCAAGCCCGCATCGTCATCGTCATCGTCATCATCATCATCAACATAATATCGAAAACTCGGATAGATAAAGTTACATATCCTTTTATGTATTGATGAATAATGATAACTCACTGTAAAGCCAAGCCCACATATGTTGCAGATTTTGTCCCTCGGAACTTTTACCCCTTCATGCACTCTCAGTTTGTGTTTATTTAAGCACGTTCGTCTGAGGTAGCCCTGAAAGAGAAGAAACTTATAATATCTCAGAGCAAAGAGTATTCCTGACTTGACATTACCATTAGCAGTACGGAGTGTGGATTCGTGAGCGGTGTATGGCAATATCCTCACCACCTATTTCATGGTTGCGTGTAGGAATACTTTACCTTATTACAGATGTCACACTGATGCTTGTAAATGTTCAGATGGACGGCGTCGAAATGTTGCCTCATGTAGATTTGGTTTGAAAATGTTTTGTTGCATTCTGTGCATGGAAACCTGAGCAAAAACGATCCAAATAAGAAGAATCTATTATATGTGTGATTCTAGTTCAGCTATAGATAAGAGTAATGATGTGGTGGGACATCTCCACACACTGCCATCTGATCCCAAAGAAAGTATAGAGAACACTTGTGTTATGGCAACCTGATAGATGAGCTACATATGTATATACTTGTTATGGATGTTTTTACATGGTACATGATAATTGTACATTCTATTATATAATACTGTCTTTTAGATTACTCATATAAAACAAAAGAAAGTGATGAATGTGGAAGGAGCTCGGCAGGTCTACAAGGATAGAGATACTTGGCACTCCGTGCTCCCTGTCTACCCCTTAAAGAAACTGGCATGAACATGTACGTAAATAAATAAATAAAAACCTACTTGCGTTGCGGTGTGTGTTTCGAAGAGCAGGTGAGGTGGCGGGTGCAGCGGTAGGCGTCAGCGTATTGAAGCCCACAGCCGTTGCACACGGTGCTGCCACCTTTGGTGTGCGTGGTCTTGATGTGCACCCATCGCGCCTTGTACGTCATGAAAATTTTATCGCAAAACTTGCATTCGAACGGCGAGTGTTTCTTCCTGTGGAAGAACGAACGCAATAAGGTCTTGTTACACCTCACAATGCGAGACAGTCCTTAATAAGTGCCTGTGAGGTACGATAATAATTTTATTAGATGTCCATTAGCTTAGTAAAACTTGACTTGAACATTATCTTACCTACATTAAGCTCAAAACACCTTGCAACACAAAATTGTATACACCGTTCATCACCACCTATGTAGGACATAAATTGTTTTTATGTCGTTTATGTGCACATGATTTCAGTCAAATTCTTCTGACATATTTGATGACAATTCGTTTCCAAAAATTGCTTGTTAACTATCGAATCGTAACAATATAATAAAAAAATTGGTCGCTGAACAAAACAACTAACTTATTACTGCTGCAATATTATACGTGTACAGCGCCATTTATAGTGGCATTTGAGGGACAAATTTCACAGTAGTACCACATGCCATTAATATAAACATGTATTGTACTTTTGCATTACTCCAAAGGAATTTAGATTCTAGTTATACAATAAATCATTATAAAAATTGTATTAATACTGACAAAATTTTTGAGACAAATATATACGAAATGAAATACGAGAGATTTAATCAAACATATTTTCTCATTGCATTATGTAACAGTAACAACATTCAGAGAATGTATAGAAAACAAAACTTACTGCATGTGTTCCTCGATACAATATTTCATCTTGTATGTTTTCCCGCATTCATTGCACTCAAATTTCTCATGAAAATTCTGGTAGTGTATAGAGAAATCCCTATCATTGCTAAAAACATAAAATGAACAGTTTATTATTGCCAAAGTATTTATTATTACCTTAAATTATTGTACAATTGGCATTTGTACACAAAATATGTTATTAAAGTATACACATCTTATTTGAAATTGGTCACAGATATTGACATGGGATTCTTTAAGAGAAACATGAAAAGAGCCCTACTTCAAAGGGGGCAAAGCATTGGTAAAGTCTCTGGTGTTGCACATGTCCATGGGTGACCGTGACCACTTATCATCAGATGGCTGGTCAGCCTGTTTGCTTGTGTTAAGAAAAACAAAATTATTACAATTACTGATTACAGAGAGAGTAGCTTACACCTGCAAACAGAAACCATACTGCTCTCTTTTGAACTATTGTACCTTTTGACCAAAATATAAATTATTCAAATAAAAAATTCTTTACTCTCAAACTACAGGGGTGGTAAGGCTTCTGTGATTCTGTATTCATGAACCACCACATCTTCAAAAACAGAATTATTATTATTAGAATGAATATTAACAATACTTTTTTATTTATTTATAAAGTTCACCAACATACTATACACTGAAAATGTACTAATAAATGGTTAAATTAGAATGGTTGTCTACCCACAATTATAGGCTAACACAGCATTTACAATACTGCAATTATCATTGTTATTATTATTATTGTTACATTATCTATATCATCATCATCATCACCCTCTAGATGTCCACTGCTGAACATACACCTCCCCTAATCGGCGCCATTCCTTCCGCTCCTGGGTCTTCCGAATCGAGCAGCTGCCCGCTGTCTTCTTCTTCTTAATTATCTATATGCAGAACATTAAGCAAAACATTACTTACTCATACATAACTTCACATGTGAGGCACTGGAGAATTTGTTTATGCAGTTGCATGTGTCTTTCAGCTTGTATAACAGTATAACACACAGCTTTGCAGACCCGACACACATATCTATACAAATGGTCACTCAAATGTGTTGACAGACCATTTGTATCTGGAAATGTACTCTGGCAGACTTCACAGGTGTATTGGTTGTCCTTGAAAATTAATATAAATAAAAATACAATTTATATTATGTAATTCACTGTTACATAATTGTCGATTAATATACAGTAATGGTCTTAGAGTAGGAAAATTATGTTGTATGACCCATGTAACAGTGGGTGAGATTATTGCCACACAGCACCATATCCTGACTCTGTACTACAACTGGGAATTTCAAGTTATAAAAACCCATTAATACTTTGTCTGACCTGTGGAACTAATCCAGGAACAATGCGGTCATTGAGGCATACTAGTAACATAATTAGGAAATGTATTCATTACATTACCATAATCTTTTACATGTATCACAATGCTAACATCTTTATTGGCAATAGGCTGACTCTCTAATTCACAGTGGGATCTAGCTGGTGTATTGTTTGTGTACTACAGTCCTTTGTCTACCCTTTCTGTAAAATACAGGTGAGATTGTATATGTTAAAATAATAACATCAAAAATATCTTACTTCTCTGTGGTAAATCTCATTATGTTCAATAAACTCATAGTTCTTTTTAAAGCTAACGACACAATTTTCACATTTCAACTTAAATTTCCTGAATTCATCACTGTTTCTCTCCATTTCCAAGTTCTTCTGCAACTCCTCTAATGTAGTATCGCATTTCGCCAGCACATTGTCGAGTGTTTGATTTACATTTAGGTATTTTGGCATATTACTCTCCAAAGTTTTCCTTCGTAAGCACCTACCTACTCCTGATTTGCGTTTACATGCTGTAGAACCAACCAAGTTGACTGTTACATCACTAATAATCCTTTCAGCAATATCATTATCGATATTTGAATCTGTTGCAACACCAACTTCAGCAGAAGATGGCACTAAATCTGCTATTGTTCCACCACCACCACACCCATCTGTAGTCATGGGTTTATTAGCTGCATTTGCAAATATATTTTCACATCCATCCAATATTGATGGTATACCTGTATCTGCTTGATCTGTCCCATCATTAAATAATCTATCAACATTGTTTTCTAATTCTGCATCTGAATTTGCTGAATTATTTCTTTCATTGATCATTCTATCAACCTCGTTCAATATCTCAGTATCTGTATCAATATCATCCTGTGTATCTATATTCAGTTTATTACTACTTTCATTAAACATTCTGTCAATTTCCTTTTGGATCTCTGTATCTGTATCATTATCATTGTGCATATTTGTGTTAGATTCATTATTACTTGCATTAAACATTTTATCAATCTCATTTTGCAATTCAATATCTGTATCATCATATTCATTCTGTGCATCTGTTTCTGTATATGTTTCATAATTTCCCTCATCAACACTCTCGTCAACATCATTCTGTGCATCAATATCTGTATCAATTTCACTCTGCATCTGACATCCGACAGGCAGTTGACCTAGTTCTATGTAAGTAGTGTTGGAATCATGAGGTGTAACTGTCCCCTCTATGTTAATATTATTCACAACAAATGCACCCAAAGTTGAAAATGTTCCATGATCATAACTCTGAAACCATAAGAAACTTGTATTGCCTGGATTATAATAAAAAAATAATAATAATAATCGACCCATTAACATTCCACTGTTGGAATATGGGTCTCCTCTCATATTGAGAGGGTTAAGGCCATAGTCCACCACACTGGCCAAGTGCGAGTTGGTGGACTTCACACACCTCAGAAATTTTTTATTTTTTTTATAAATTCTAAGGCATGCAGGTTTATTCAGTTTCCTCAAAAGCAGTCATAACCTAGTGGTTAAGAATTCAGCCTCTCACTCCAGGGGTGCTGGGTTCAAATATTTGGTGCGCACCTCTTTACAAAAATGTGTTTTAAGTTTAAATATCACTTGCTAACGGTGAAGGAAAACATCGTGAAGAAACCTGCCTGGGTTATGACTTACATTAATTCATGTGTCTAGGAGGGTAAATTAAAGGACACCAGCCTATTACTCGCCCCTAGAATCCGTGGTAATTATGACTGGTGTTGCAGACACAATAAAGGAGAAATTTTGTCCTTTGATTGTGAATGTTGGGGTTTTTCTATGTCAACCCTTTTATCATTCCACTGTTGGAATAAGTGTCTTCTCTAAGAATGAGAGGTTTAAGCCGTGTTGCGATATCTTACCAAATATCAATAAAACTTGAGAAATATTTAAATTTAACATGTGTAAATGTCTTTGGCCTCTAATGATTAATATCCTAGGTTGCTAGCAACATCATCAGCCTATCTCAGTCCACTGCTGGACATAGGCCGCCCCTAATGATTGGCATTGCATCCTGTCCTCGGCTTGTCATATCCAGCATCTGCCTGCAGCCTTTCGCTGATCGTCATCCCACTGGGCTAGGGGATGTCCTACACTATGTGATTGTGGCAATGGGCTAGGCATATCTGCGGAGAAACTGGCAACTGGTGGACTAGGCGAATTCTGGAGTGGAGACTGCAGCTCAGCAAATGTAGTTGCTAACATGATTGTCACCAAATAAACATATAAAAAAGTGTGGTTACCTGTCCTAAATATAATATCTCGTTAGCTTTCTGTACTTGAATGCAGAACTTAGAAATCTTTTGTAGGCCTTTGTGGCACTCCCAACAGAGATATTTGGGTGTTAGTAGAGAATCCTGAAAAAAATGAAGCAGATGTTAACTCCCAATTTTCTTAATGAAGTTACCTTAGAGATATCCTAAAATGAATTGAACAATCAGTATTTTTTTATTGCACAAGCTGATAACAGAAGAACCACCTGACGGTAAGTGGCCACTTTTGCCTATGCACATTGCAACACCAGAGGCATTATTACTAACATGTTGCCAAACGATATTATCATAACGGTATCATATTTTAGTGATATTTTTGTTCTAAAATATATATTGAAATATTTTTACAACAGAATACTTCTTAATAAGAACGGTAGAAAGGGCTATATTTAAGCCTGCTAAATATTTTTAAGAAGTGTTCATAAGAGAACAAATGTAAAAAAGTTGTTAATATGGAACGAACATAGGGACATTTTAACCTGTACTTTTTGTCATATTATTCATATCTCATATCTGATGAGCATACCTGAAGCTTACCTGATAATCTAAATCATGAGTGAGCTTCTTGTAGATATCCAAACAAGCGCCCATTGGCACCATTTTTCTGCCAACAGTGAGGCATGTACGACATAATAATTCTACCGCCGCCATAATGACACTTATTTACCCTATTTGCCTCCCATCAATACTTCTCACGAAGAGTATTTATGCCCACGAGTAATAGATGGACGATTTTTAGCCAATCGATGTTATATATATATACAAGGAACACTAATTTCATTCTACGTATTATCTTTTATGAGTAGAGTGCCAACAATTAACGCTCGGTGAAATGATTTAAATAATTTGATACCTTCGTTACACATATTAAAATTTTAAGTACCTACGTAAATCTACACTTATACGTTTAGAAAACAAAAATCAATAGCCTTAATCTTAATCAAACATTATTTCGAAATGTAATTGACACTACCGTAGAGTATTTTACTTTCTTCATCAATCGGTTAGCACAGATAATATGTAAAAGTACTACAATATTACTCAAAAAAAATCATTGTCACACAAATATTTTTGGGATAAGACACCACACTGTATTTATGTTGTATATGTGGTCGAATAATATTTAGCTCTAAATAGACTGATGTAATAAAGTGCAGAAAATTTAATAATCAGTGAAAATAAAATAACGTCACATTAGGAATATAACACGAAAAAATTACAAATCCGAATTCCGAATGTGTTTCGTATTCAAACCACAGTTCTTAATAATTCACTATTGTTATATTTGTAATGTAATAGGAATCAAATATATTTATGTTACTACACACTGACTGACTTAATGTCAAAGAACTATTGAATTGAGTTGTTATCTGTGTATATTGACTGTGCTGCTTAAATGGCGGCCGATTGTTTTACCAATCCATTTGTTTGTAATGAACACAGAACGGGCTTAAAACTAAATACTGCAATCTAGGAACTTTCGCCCTTGAATGACATTGTAAATAATAGTTAATAAACACTTTAAAATGGAACAGCACATACACGAAATGACTGTAAACAATCAAATGCAAATGGCTCAGCCGCAGCAGGTGCAAGTCCAAGTTCAGAATCAAGTGTCTATGCCTTCAAATCCTGAAGAGCAGCAGCAACAGCAGCAGGCACCAACAGTATTAACATTATTACCTAAGCCTCGGTCGGATAAGAAGAAAAAGGAAGCCATAGACGGCCAAGCGCGCGAGATTATATACAAAGTGATTAAGTTTTTTGAGAGCGAAAAATTAAATCGGGGGTATGCTTTTCCAGTAGAAAACGTGGTCAAACGAACCTGCGCTGCCACTGGGCTGTCGGAGAGCACGATCAAAAGGATAAAACGGGACGGGTTACGGGCTGAAGCGACACAGACTAAAATGGCTGGACCGAAGAAGAAACGCGTCAGAAAAACTAAAGTGCAACTAGATTACTTTCAATTATGTTCTTTACGGGGCATCGTTAACAGTTACTCACTTAGGAAGGAGGTCCCAACGCTGGGCAAGATATTAGCGGCCGCGAAACACGAGTTGAACTATAAAGGAGGTAAAGAGTCCCTTAGGTTAATTCTGCTAAATAAATTAGGTATTAAATTTAGAAAATGCGAAAAGAAAAACAAGAAACCACCGGAGCAGCCTCCACCCCCACCGCCTCCGCCTCAAATCCAACAAATGCAACCAGTAATGCAACATCAGCAGATGCAACTAATGAAGCCAGAGGAAAACCAGTGTATCTATACCAACATGTTACCGCAAGTTCCTCCTGTTTCTTACTAGGTGCAAGTAGAGCAATAAGGGTCGCCACAGATGTAGCTATAATATATATTATAGCCAGATATATTATGATATGTTAAAAGATATTTTGTATATATTTCCACTGGAGTGACCATACAAAACTGTAATATGTATTTCATTATCAAAATATGTAAACAGATATAGTAAGACATATCTTGGTATAGCAAGATATATATTATTGGATAGCTACTGACTGGCAGTTTGCTATAATATACATTATAGTGCAGTATTATTATATATTACAGCTCTATCTGTAAAAATCTTAAGGACTCTTCATATGATCATAGTTATATAAATCTGTTTATTTACATGTAAAGAAACCTCCCTGTTTACACAGCTCAATTAACATAGACTTTAATTTCCTGTAACAGTATCCCTCCAATAGCAAAATGTGGCCAATAAAGTATTGGCAACATTATATGGAGTTGTATGATGAATTGGAAGAAATAAAGTGTCATAAAAAGTGATAATTAGCTTTGGTAACTGATCTCTTGAGAAATTTCAGTAATATATATATGGTCATCATCAGCCTTTGTATATCCACTGTTGGACATAGGCCTCTCCTAGTCAGCACACCTCCTTCAGGTCCTGGGCCCTCTGAATCCAGTAGCTTCCCACTGTGTTCAGTCATCAGACCAAATACATAAAATATGTCTTTAAATATATGTACATGAACTCCAATTAAAAGATGACATCTGATGGCCGTCAGACATGTTACTTGGTTCTATGGAATAAAAATACTTCCCGACTGCCGTAATAAAAAGCAAATATACATTTTGATTAATAATATATCAATACTCTAGGTCCCATTCAGGGTAGGCAGAGGGCACTGAATTCTAACTATTTCTACCCTTACAAACCTATCATGTTTCTTCTATATTATTACATTAATAAAATTAAAAGGTTTGATACATGATTGACCTGTATTGATAAAAAGCATTTGGACATAATGGACAGGGATGTTAATTGAAATACCTTAACATAACATATCTACATGGTGCTCAGATCCACTGAGGTTCTTCCACTTCCACTTCTTTGAGGTACACTGCTCAAAGTCAAGACTTTACAATCTTCAAACCATTCCCATTCATCTATCAGCCTTTACAAGAACACTTGTAGACATAGACCTCTCCTAGTCTGTGCCACCCCACCTGATATTGGGCCTTTTATGTCCAGCTGCATCTAGGTGTTTTCTTAACATCATCAGACAACTTTGTAGGATGGTGTCCTATACTCCTTTAAATGGGGACATTTTGCTGTTCAGATTCAAACCATTTAATAGAATAATTAGGCTACTGCCTAGCCTTTGCTTGTCTGAATACTGATCTGACTAGATCATACATATTTTCACGCCAAGTCCCTTATGGAGTAGGCAGAGAGCACAGAGTGCTAAATTTCCCTATTAATGCATACCTGCTATGTTTCTTTGATACTCATACATCTGTGGCCATTATTTTTATATGATGTAATTGTAACATCTATCTGCCTCTGAAAGTTCGGAACTTACAAATAGAGCAAACTACTAATTATAACACTACTGGCGTCTATTAAGGACTAATTAGAATTGTGTTTAGCTTTGTTACATTCATATGGTTGAGCTGTATTATATGGTAACTAGAAAAACTAAATAATTGTTCTTTAGTAGTACTGTTTGCCTACCCTCACTTGGCCAGCATAGCAGATAACGACCATAATCTGTCCCATTCGTAGAGACCAGAGTGTAATAATAAAGGTGTGTGGTAATGTGTTGGAATACATGCAAGTGAATTATTGCTAACTGCTTTGTTGGTTGAGTGGTTGCAAGCGCGACTGCCGATCGGGAGGTCCTGGGTTCAAATCCCGTGTCGGGTGCTATTGGATTTTTCTAA
>DWJK01005850.1:0-10877 GCA_018248815.1 Croniades pieria auraria
AATGTTACGGTGGGACACTCTATGGAGTGGCCCAGCTTCGATACCGGGGGACTTAATGTGAAATTACGAATAGAATTGGCAGTTTTGAAAGTAAATTTAGAATTGTTTATATAAATAGTAATTCTAGTTAGCTTCGTACTTCAGGACGAAGATAGACTATAAGAGTATTGGAGTAGGTTTTGTAAAATATACGAGTACCAACAACGAATACCTTGTTAGCAAACATATACACGTCGAGCGGCCATAAATCAAAACGTCAAGGATGCGTTTGACAGAGATCTCTTAGAAAAAGTAAGATTTATATTTATCCTATAAGGTTTTTGCCTATATCTGTGGCACGATACGCATCATTACCGAACGCGGCCAAAATCTACGCTATATAAAAATATCCTTTTAGAAGAAAATGTCTTTGAAGCACGCCAGTTCTATAAGGATAGAAATATTTGGCACTCGGTGCTCACTGCCTACCCCGTTAGGAGTCTGGTGTGATGATGTAATTCTGCAGATACCATTATAAGACTTATAATACCGTCTAAAAAGATACTTTATTATAACTATACGACGTAGTTTTGACAATTGCCAAGAAAACGTGTTATTGTATTATAAGAAGCCAGTTTTTTTGTTTCAAAATATTCATATAATTTGAGCATCTTTGTAAAGATATTTGGCCCACGCGTATAATATTTTGATACGCCCCAGTGACAGAAGAACAGAAATCTAATGATCGTTTTCAGACGTTTTTAACACTGAATCGCCCCTAAACGTGGAAGGACAGGTGATAGAACATATGTACCGTTCGATCCACTCGTACACTTATTTGTACCCTGAAGCGAGTGTTGTTAAAATACTTAATACATGTTTTGACTTGAAGGGTTTAGTTGTTGGCCACCTTCATGAGATAATAGATTATTTCGTACTTCAGGAGTACTCATACAAACTGCAGGCTCCATCCTTGCGGTCCTGTCATCTTTTTAACTCTAATAATCTTAATCATAACTAATTCGAACTGAATTAACTGCCCACTGTCCTAATCGAGGTCAGCCCCTCTTGTAACTACGACCTGTTCGGTGAAAAGACATCGCTCGGAGTTAGGCACAAACCGATATTAAACATGCGCGGAATACTTCACCACCTATTCCGAATGATGAAACATGACGTGTGTACCTAATAAAACATGGGAGCGTAGTACACTCCTCTATTTACCATTTCGGGGATTACAGGCGTGATGTTACATCTTAAATAATGAATCATTTTGTATACAAAATAAAACAATCTAACTCTTACTTATACTGAAAGAGTTACCAGAAAAACGACACCATAACTATAAACTAATCTTGTTATACCGTCTCATACCCACCAGTCACGTCCTATTCCTCATACGTTACACATAAATGATTGTACTCATGTTGATCCAATCATAAAAACTGTCTGTCTTCCCTCTCCGTATTAATTGTATTATTACGAAACTATGTCATGTTTATTAATGGGAAGGCAGACACAGGAGCTCCTCGGTTCACTAGCACTGATGACATCACATTATTGATTGCTTATTTTAGTCGAGTATGCCATCAAATGGATTAATAGGTATTGTGTTACTGATGAGAGTATTATAAGTGGATTCTTAACATCGCTTTCCGTTACTTTTGTGTGTGTATAGTATCAGAAAATTAAACAGTACGTCTATCCGTAGGTTAATCGAATATTATACGAGTATACTCGATAAATATTACATAGCCAGATACTGGATAATGGGGGATACAGATATCATCGCAACAGGTGAGCATGTACTCGTATGAAGCACGGCAGGTCTGCAGGAATAGAAATATTTGGCAATCGATGCACTGTGCCTACTTGGTAAGGGAAACAGCGTGAAGAATCGTTTTTATTACATATTCAAAATTTTATCCTAGAGCATGTTAATAATTCTTTTTCATATTTAAATTTAACTGCGACACGTTTTGCGTCCCACTGCAAGAATCGGCTCTTACCTGCGACTGCGAAAGGCTTGGGCGTAGTGTATAATGCAAAAGTATATTTAACGTGTAATAAGTGGTTAAAACGTTTTATTATGGAGACTGATTCGAATTACCACTACTAATAGTCCTATTCCGACAATATTGTTTAAGGTCACTTGGGCAGTCTAACGGCATAGGAGTGACTTATTGACTTAGGTTTCATTTTGTACAGAGACAGGCGAACAAAAATTGTATTTGATAACTGTTATAAGCTACAACTATTTCAATAGATCAGATGAACAGTTACTCGCACTGATAAATTTATTTATTAGAAACATATTTACGTCCGTGGTATGAGGTAACAATCGGAGAAAGGCCAAATATTGAGTGTATGAAGTGAGGTTAAACGAAAACTATGAGCGGAAAACTCTTCTCTTTGCACAAAGTTTGTGATGTGAAAGTAGGCCCGGGCGGCTTCCCTAGGGACACCGTACATGCATGCTTAATAGCGTCCTAGCGGGGTCAATAGTGCGACATTACAAGCACTCGAGTACTTACTCAGGTTATCTACGTGATAGCCTCTTACTAAGTTTGAGGAACTAACGCGCGGTGGACAGGAAGTTTGTAGCTGTCTCTCAAGCAAATTAATTGTGTCTCAGTTTTGAACAGTAACGGGAGAGGGGAGCAAACTTTTGAGAAAGGTTCGCAATGGGTGTTCTCGTGCTGCCGACTCCAAATATTACTTGAACTCGCGAAACTGGGACAAGTCAGGAGAATTGCGAATTTACGACTTATAAAGAACATCTCAACCACTTGTCGTGTTTAATTATTTTTGAATATTTATAATGCATTACCATACGGACGAAGTTCTAAGTTGGATTATAATAACAGCTGCACCTACAGGGAGAATCATGATTTATGACGAGTGTTCATTAAGGCAAAAGTGAGGTTAAAATTTCGACCCGTCTAAATACATTAGAACGAATTAAAAACTCACCTTTGGGTGGATTGATGTGCAATGCGCTTTTGAAAAGGCTCTCTTCGTCATGCCAGTCGATATTTCTCCTTAAAGTACAAACACTCATCGTAGTTAAATACACCAATAACGTTGCTATTAAAAGTCGATGGCATTTATCATTCTTGCGGCATATTCTTGACAACGTTCCCGCGCCCAACCCGAGGAGCAAACAAAATCCCACACTTGGTATATACAAAACACGCTCCGCGACTACAAATCCCACGTAGAACAGTAGATTGGTAGCGGGCAAGAATGGGAGTACCATGAATGCTAAAAAGGTAATGATCGCAACTCGGGGACTGCGGTACTCGTGCTTCGGGGGCGCGTGTATTCTAGTTTTGCCGTGCGCCATTGGGCAGATGCAAGCAGAGTGGTGCAGCATAGTATTGTTGTTGTTAATTGCGCGGCACACGCCCGTGTGCTCTTCAGTAAGTAAATGTTTGCAACCGTTGCACGGACACAGAGTTCTCTTCGATGATGCGTTCTCTTTGCGGGGTATAATACCTTTTCTTTCGCTGCAATCTTGTCCTCTATTGTAAGGCCTGCAGTTATTGCTCCATTTCTGTTTTATCTTAGCGTTTTGTTTTTTGTAGTACCTCACTTTTTTCTCTTGCCGTTTCTTCAGTTCATTATTCAGCACTCGCAACGTTACCTTCGAGAGCACTGCATAGAATAGGAACGAGGAGAAATTTCTAACGTCAAATAGGGAGGTGATGCGTGGAATTGAATCCATGGACCAGTCGAAACTTAAGTGAAAAGGGTACAAAAGGAGAAAAAAGTTGAATACAGGGAGATAAGTGAAGGTGTAAATCCTTGTAAATAAATAAGGGTCGCGGGACGTGGGATTGTCGGCCGCAGCAAATCCCGAAGGAGTGCCAGCTAGTCGTATCCTCCAGTACAGTAGAACCAGGCCGCCGATACTTAGTGCGCAGATACTTCTCCAGCGATACTGTAACAAACAAAAAAGGCCTTTTTAAAAAACTTTAAAAATGAAAACACAGAATTCAATACAGAACTGATGATTTGATTCGCTTCGCTGAAATCCAGTGTACACTTAATGACTTACACGCACCCGAGGTGGATTTTTACCAAAAAGGTTAATAAAGCGTCTTTATCTACAAATTGGTTTTCCACAAAGGAAATGGGTTGAGTAATTACTTCGCTGGTTACATAACTACATAATGTTTT
Organism: Croniades pieria auraria; assembly: GCA_018248815.1. Lineage (NCBI taxonomy): Eukaryota > Metazoa > Arthropoda > Insecta > Lepidoptera > Hesperiidae > Croniades > Croniades pieria. The sequence goes on from DWJK01005850.1 coordinate 4,162, forward strand.
GAACGATGAATGCGACGGATATGCGGTAAAAATTTCATCTACACGGTTTGTACAAAGTGAGCTTTAAAGCATTATTTAATTTTCTAAGTTGCTTTTTTACAATATTTCAAAAGATGGTATCTAATAGAAAGTCTCAAAAAGGATTGTCATCAACTTACTCGGCCTTAACGTACGTAAAGACAAATCAACGATAAATACATATACATATATTAAATAACGAAAATAGTTTCAATAAAAACAGTAGTAATATTTCCTGTAAGAAATCTGATATGTATGTTGTCTAACCTCGCAAATGAAACACAACAGTAGTGCATTGGTTTTTGAGTGTATTGTAAACCAACCGTTTTTAGCTGCACATTCATACTCGTATACAGGACTGTAATTTTGAGTCAAGCCCTCATTAGTTTGTTTCCAGAAAATAGTTAGACCTGTCGGTGGAACTTTAAATAGCTGTTTATATGTAGGTTGCAGTAAAAAATGGTAGAAAAATTCACTTCAATTTCAATTTTCGTGTTTAATAGTTTTAAGGCTCCGAAACTTATGTTTTTAATGTCGGCGCTTTGCAAGAACTTAGGTGCCTCCAGTTTGATTGATCACCACTCTGAAAGAATTCGTTAATATCTGTCAAGAATTTGCCGCAACTTCCAACAGTATGGTAATTTTTGCAACGGTTACTGCGAAAAAATATTATAAATAATATTCGTAGTGGAAATATTTTTACTCATTGGTAATATTATTTTTGCAATAATTACTGGACGATTTATGTGAATAATATTCCCGAAGGATATTTTTTTATTTATTGTGAAATAATTTTTGACTTTACAATATTAATGTAAATTGTATTCCTATAGCAAATATTTATTTCATTATCAAACAAATTCTATTGTACGTAATTATTTTTTTATTTGAGGTTAAACAATTCTTGTATATACAAAATTAATTAACTAATATTTGCACTATATGAAATAACGTCTCGTCTTAAAGTGCATTATTACATGTATTGGATCCTACAGACAAACAAAGTGAAAACAAACATTATATTACCTGAAAGAAAAATATATTTGCACTGTATACTTGGCCTAATATAACCTACTATACGTTTCATAGACCTCGCGCAGTAACTTTTTAATGAACGGTGCTACATGGGCTTATCATATTATGCTCTATTCCCTTTACTCTACACTCTAAACTCTATCGATCGACGTCTCTATGTTTACGTTTTATTTATCCTATAAAGACAGATGACCTGGTTCAAATCAAAATAAAGTACACGGATCCCTTTATATAGTACAGTAACCTCGAAAATATGATACGAAATTTATCTTTAAAAAACTAGTTATAAATACGAGTGAGTTAGCTAGTACGTCAAAAGTGCCTTGAACAGTCGTACATGTATGATACATTTGATGAGTGTAGAAGAAGTTGGAGACGGAACCGTAGGCCGCAGATATTTTTACTCCCTACTGGAAATATATGAATATGACTATATGCATGTATGTATGTACATATGTATCTACAACACCAACCTATAAAAATGCACGTATTGTATAAAAACACAAAGTTACCACTTAAGCGTGTTAACAAGACGAACACTCATGATGATACTAATATCGCATTGAACAGCTTCAATAGCAAACTAGGAGAATAAAACTTAACATCGACTACTGCCTTATTTAACTTAATCTTTAGCTTTCAAAGCTGAATTTAGCCCCTTAAACGATTTAATCTCTTTTGACTGCTGTCATCACGAAACACCATCAGAAAAGCGTACTTGTTTAATATAAAAAAATCACGCACAATCATTGGACACAGGGCTTCTTTCAAAATAAAAATTGCTAATGTCTGCCACGTTGGCTAAGTTCGAGTTTACGCGGTAATCTTTCTTTTCCGTAACAAATAATTTTTATAAAACCTTCCCAAACACACGTTTAGTATTCCAAACAATATCACTCGAGAAAATGGTTGGTAACCTGAAAAGAATGTACAGTCACTCCCTAACCTCAAAAGCACTGATTTGATATTATGTTTTGCGACGCATGACAGATATGTGCGTAATCGATTTTGTACAAAATTTTACCGAAATCCATTAAGCGTTGTGGTCGCTACTGTATACAACGCTATTAACCCTGCAGATGCTACAACGAAATTCGGGATATAAAAAACCCTTTAAATTTCCTACAAGGAAATTCTTAAGAAATGTACCTTAAATACTTAGGTGTTACAGACCGAATCCTCCACAGGGGTTTTAACCGCACACATACATAGACCTACTCCGTGAACTACATCGTAGGTTAAAATACTTGATTCTCAAGAGAACGCCCAAGTTCTACTGCTTGCGTTAAATTTGTGGCGGCCATTGTTACCCGTGGTAACGAATAGGGTACAAAAGATTAGGGTAAAATTAACTATCTCATTAAATGTAAAGCTTGTTAGACAAGTTTACAACGCTCCATGGGCGCGTTTGTTGCACGTGGGTAAGATTTAAACACGTTCTTTGAAACACGACGTTTCAAATATTGGTCAGGCAAAAATAAATGCAGATAACACGGTAATTTTAGGTCATGATTAAACTTTTTGAGCTGTTAAATAGAAAATTTAATTAAATATTTAACGGTATTTGTCAATAAATAAGAAAAAACTATATTAAATCAAAGCTAAGATAACGATACAAAACAATAAAAACTGTAGAAACATGGACGCCTTTTCGTAGATTGGGAATTGATTTTATAATAACAAATAGACAAACTTGAGAAGACAAATAACTTTTTTTTTCACAGATAGACTTATTCCTATAGAACAGGTATTTCTTTAGAACAGTTGTGGAAAGAGTAGGTCCATGTTACAGCTTATTTAAAAATCATATTGACAATAAAAACGTAATATCTAAAAGTTATGTAGGTAAGTCTTCGTGTGAAAAAAGCAACTCCTTAATTAATGAACGGCTCAGTAAAGTTGATATAGGTTTAAACGGAGAAGTCCTAGGCGCTGCCATACATTATTATAATGCCCGTAACTACCCTACCCTTTCCCGAGCGTCATTAATTTGAAAACGTCGAGTGTTTTAATCTATTAAGGGTAGTATTATTATGAAAGTTAGTTATTTAGTAGCGTAGGGGTAAATCGACGCGAGTTCGGCCCACCGGCGCACTGCCTGCCTGCTTGTTAGTTGCGGGAAGCCTAGGAAAAGATTTATGGGGATACCGCCGCGTCCCCTTCTCGACTTCGCCCAGGGGAGACCCTGCGTGGAACTAACGACACCGTGTAGGATTTCCAGCGCAATTTACACCACCAGCTAGAGAAATCTCGGTGAATATAAGCTTAGCGTGTATACGTAATTGGAATGTACTCATATGTTTCACAAGAAAAATGAATTAAAACTCATAAAGGGGAACGAATAGTGCTATTAAACTATATCGATGATTGCAATGTAACAATAATTTCATCTAGCAGACGGACGCGTGCTTCGTAACAACTTCTGGAAGCTAAGTCATTACTTTTTTTACTTTCTCTGGAATAAGTTGAGTTCAAGCTTTGTTACTTTGAAATTATATTCTATCTAAACGTTATACATATCTAAACGGGCCGCTCGACCACGCATTAGTGGTATGGAATATCATGGCTTAACCTGCCTGCCTGGTTGGTCGAGTGGTTGCAAGCGCGACTGCCGACCGAGAGGTCCTGGGTTCAAATCCTGGGTCGGGTACTATGGGAAATTTCTAATTTACAATGTCTAGTAGTGACTCGGAGTCTGGATCAGTGCCCGGTGTATGTCAATAGGCTCACCACCTATTTTACATGGGACTTAAAGGTTACTGATGAAACGTGGCAGTGTACTACACCCCTCTGCCCACCCCTTCGGGATTACAGGCGTGATGTTACGTTTTATGCCTTAACGTAATTAAATTGATTTTATAAGTAATAACTCAACAATAGTAGGTATACATTTGGGAAGTATCGTCTCTTAAACTTTTATGTAGATCTAAGTTTTTGGAGAAGTATTGGCGTTATTTGAGAATATACGGGATAGAGCCGCGGGCAAAAACTAACTAGACGTATACAAAAAACTTATTATAAGTTTATAAAGCTTTTATTGAGTAAGGTTTCGGGTTAGCCTCCCAAATAATCCAGTGAATAACATATAGTGAACTTGAAGATAAAACGGTAGTAATCAAAGTTCTCGCGATAACGGTTTACGCTGACTATGTGTTACGGGAAATTTCTAGAAAAACAAACATTCGTAAGCGCCTCTAGAATGTTCGATTTGAATCTAGCTGACTCCTACAAGTAATGTCAAAATGTCAAAACTAAAACGCAGTCGGACAACGCTGTTTTTGTTACCCGGCTAAATCGAACTACCATTAGTTTGTGGGACTGGAATCGAACCCTAATGAATTAACCTAATCTAAAGCGTGTAGCTAACCTAATGCCCAGTCTGTAGCCGGCTTCATTCAACGCGAACACCTACCCACATCGATGCAATAGAAATAGTTCGCTTTAAAATTTCACGGAAATATTACATCGCAATTATTTTAATGAAGGATGGTGGAGGGTACTCGCGTTAATACTACACACAGGCTACGTAAAGAAACAGGACGCAAGTGCCAGGAGACATGTAAGGATTTCATTTTTTATCCGACAGTGATGCATGCCTGCATGGTAGAGCATTTGGTAAACAAATGGATGTATGTAGGTACATACACACTAAGTAAATGTAAGGCATCAATACTAATGTCTAGACTAATTATACAGAAGTGTTACCAGTAATGTAGGCTTAGGCTTAGCTGTAGGCAGTAATAGGCTTCAAAGCCTATTAGACTGTATAAACTTAGGGCAACACTTTATTTCATACAAAGTACAGTAATATGACCGTTTGAACAAACGTTTTCAAATCAAATTTTGTCAAATATCGATAGGTCTCAGTCGTTACAAATCCTAAGTACAATTCTTGTGATATCCTACTAGATTGGATTGCAGCCTACCTGGCATAATAATAGTTCTCATTAAAGTATTACAATAATAAAAGTGACGTCACAGTCTCATTTTTGTCTACAAACAGTTTAGTAGCTCTTTACTTTCACAATCAGCTATTTAAAAACCTTGCTCTGGCCACTTTGTTTTATGCCAACAAAAGATATTCACAATAAGCATGACGTTGCAACTCCTACAGTTTAACAACATTACTGTAGGTTATATTTTAGTCTTCATTACATTTATACAAATTAAGTGTTTTTTTGCTGACAACTAATTATATTTTATTGTATTTAATATTTATTATACATAGTTAAGATATTTTTCAGACGCTGCAGGATCACAGAGTGTTAATCGTTAACCATTTAAGTCAATATTAAAAGTAGAATTTTTTCCTTTTTCTGGACCCTTTACTCATTCCACTGTTTGAACATGGGTCTCCTCCCAGAATTAAAGGATAGAGACCAAAGTCTGCCCCGCTAGCCAAGTGCGGGATTGTTTTCACTATTTAATTAATCTTTTTTATATATGAAAAAAGAATGAAAACATAAAATAAAATATTGATTAGGTACATAACAATTAGGGGTACAAAGGTACGGCTCAATCCTTAAGAACTCCTAAAAGAGCTGTAAACCAAATTACAAACATTTTCGTTCAAGAATGAGATTAGCATTTACCTGTTTGCGAATTATTGGCGGATAACAATTAATACTGAAATAGACAGCACTGTAACTATCAGAAACCTTAAGACTACTTCTCTACAAGTGCATTCCTCCCTTTCATCCTACAAAAAAAGATCCGGCTCGTGCCTTATATAGTAATTATAACATTTTCGATGCCACGTACAATAATTAAATTTGTAAGAATGGAATAAAATTTGAGTATTCATAGAATAAATCGCTCCACGCCTGCCCCCTTGACCTGTATTTTATTCATACATCCAAACGGTTTTATTGCCCCAATCAACAATTTTGGACGCTGTTTTGTATGGATGATAAATATGTTCTGCACCTAATAGTACTCCTGAAACTTCAATGGTTTAATGCTTCTACTCGTATGTTATTATTATTATCGTCACGCCAGATCGCATACGGTGTAGACAGAGAACGCCGAGTGTTCCGACTCACAAATCGGACGTGCTTTTTGGAACATTTAAAACTGTCTTGAAACACGCACAACGTGTCGAAACTTCTGCAACCAGAATACAATTAGAGTATTGTTTGTTGACATTACCCGAAACACGATGTCGCATGTCATTTTTGAAATATACACGCATAAATAGAATTATACTGAGATAAATTAGATTGGCGACTGTCTATTCCGTTAACTATGAGTTGAAGTCAAACAAACAAGTAATGAAATAAGCGGGCGCCCGGCCTAGACGTCGGAGGGACGCTTATCTGTAAAATTTACTGGCTGGCTGACATTACCGTTCTCGCCTCGCAAATGCCGACTCATTTGCCAGTCTGTTTGAAAACCCCACAGCATTAACTACCAACGAATCTAGAACATTTAGAATGCCCACAATCAGCATTTTATTTAAAAACATTAACTAATGAAATTGGAAGGGTATGCACATAGGTATGTACTGAACATGCTGAAGAGGAGAGAAGAACACTGAACACTGATATTTCATTCTGTTTTTTAATTTCTCCTACAAAATGCTTTCAGAGGCAAAATACTTTGAAAATAAAATGTCGCCGCTAAGATACCTTGCCTATGAACTCATAAAGTCACGGAGTGCCGAG
>DWJK01005851.1:0-10876 GCA_018248815.1 Croniades pieria auraria
CCTAGCACCCCCGGAGTAAGAGGCTGAATTCTTAACCACTAGGCTATCACTGCTTTTTTTCACCTGACTCACTTTAACATGAGATAACAGTAAAAGACAAATGATATGCACAACCATATTGAGACAGTTTGAGAATACACAAAGTAGTACGTAACTTCTTATGCAAGCATGAAAATTATTCAATTCTCAACTTTTCTTTGAATTGTGACATAATTTTGTCATCCAAAGTAAGAATTGCACAATATACAATTTACCCTTCAAGGTGGTATACACAGATAACAATGAATTAAAATGCAACTAAACAAATTTACTTTATGAATATACTGATATCAAGGTTTTTCTAATTACTTTGATAATGGGAGACACAATATCACATTATGTATATTATTTTATATGCAGTTTTATTTAATATGACTACTTAAGGCAGTATAAGAAGAAAATCAACACAGTTTAATCAACTTAGTGTGTTTCCTTGAATTATAATCTTTATGATTCCTTACATATTGTGATTACTCATGTTATCTTATCATTAGGCCATGTTCACATAGTTGAACTATGACTAAGGCTGATGCCAAATTAAGTTTATTTATGATGCCTAATCTATGTTTAAAAACATGATACTAAAAATTAGAAGGATTCTCGGAAACCCATAGATTAAATTTAAAGAATGTGAATTGCAATTAGCATTTTTTCAAACCCAATAATTTGAATTACCAGATTTTAATTTTATTAAGGAGACTATCTCTAAACTTCTATTGTTACCAATTTTTGTAAATTTAAGATCAAGAAAACAATCATTATTTTTTCCAGATTTACTATCAAGTTGGACAAATCTAGAGAGCTTGAGATAGGTATTCATTGGAAGGATTGGCGAGGGCTTTGTGCTGTAAAGTTCATGCGATTGGAAGAGTTCATTGATGACATCAGGCATGGGATGGCTCTGGAATTGGAACCTCAAGGTGTTTTGTTTGCTGAAATTAAATTCTTAAATCCTATAATTTCAAGAAAGCCTAAGCTTCAGCGTCAGAGAAAGATATTTAAACAGCAAGGAAAAAATATTCCTAGATCCCCATATGGCGAAATGCCAATTCCTGCTGTAATACTTGGTAGATTAATTAAACGCTCATCACCATCCATACAAAATATTCAAAGTGCCCATATTACACAAAGTTTAGACTCACCAACAATTGATAATAAGGAAATTGAAAACCCTAATATCACTTTAGCTGGAATGGCTGGTATAAGGCCTCTTGGACTACCATCTACTCCCACCACACCCCAAGTGCCTATCACACCCCCACCAAAACCAGCTTTACCTCTCCATCCTCCTCCCAATGTCTCAACTCTAAGAATGGAAAAGGAACTACAAGAAGCATTTGCATTTTTAGAAGATTCATATACTCGAGACAGTTATGTTGCTAAAGAACCTCAAACTCCATCATGTAACACACCTCTTGTGGAATATCCACCATCTCCATCACCTAAATTGGTGCTCGAATTTCCCAGTAATGAAGATCAAATTGTTGAAGTTACAAATAATATAAGGATATCATCTTCACGTTCATCATCTGTTATAGAAACTCTCTGCAAAGAGCCTGATTCAAGGAGACAATCGGGAGAAATGTCAATGGAAAGTTTTAGGTTGTTAAGTGTTTTGGGTAGAGGACACTTTGGAAAGGTGATCCTGTCCCAGTACAAACCAACAAATGAATATTTTGCTATTAAAGCTTTAAAAAAAGGTGACATCATTGCTAGAGATGAAGTTGATTCACTGTTGTCTGAAAAACGAATTTTTGAGGTTGCAAATGCAATTAGACATCCATTCTTGGTCAATTTGTTTGCTTGTTTCCAAACAGAACAGCATGTGTGTTTTGTCATGGAATATGCAGCTGGAGGTGATCTTATGATGCACATACATGCAGATGTATTCACTGAACCGAGAGCAGTATTTTATGCAGCTTGTGTTGTATTAGGCCTCCAGTATTTACATGAAAACAATATTATTTATAGAGATTTAAAATTAGATAATCTTTTGTTAGACACAGAGGGTTATGTTAAAATAGCTGATTTTGGTCTTTGCAAAGAAGGTATGGGATGGGGTGATCGTACTGGCACTTTTTGTGGCACACCTGAATTTTTAGCTCCTGAAGTACTAACTGAAACATCATATACAAGGGCAGTGGATTGGTGGGGACTGGGTGTTTTAATATTTGAGATGTTGGTAGGTGAATCACCATTTCCTGGGGAAGATGAAGGTGAAGTGTTTGATTCAATAGTAAATGATGAAGTTCGTTATCCCAGAACATTGTCACTGGAAGCCATTGCTCTAATGCGTCGTTTATTAAGAAAAAATCCTGAGCGGCGATTAGGTTCGTCTGAGAGAGATGCAGAAGATGTTAAAAAGCAGGCATTCTTCCGCAATGTTAACTGGGAACAACTACTTCTCCGTAAGGTAAAGCCACCATTTGTGCCAACAATTAATAACTTAGAAGATGTAAGCAATTTCGATAGCGAATTCACATCTGAAGCTGCAGTGCTCACCCCTCCAAAGGAGCCCCGCCCCCTCAGTACGGCAGACCATAAATTATTTTCAGACTTTACCTACATGGCAGATTGGTGCTAGGCAGCTATGTTATTCACTATTGTTATTTAAAAATAAGGATAATATTTAATTATAGACAAACAATAAACCCCATTGCCTTACATGTATGAGTGAAATTAAATCTGTATTTTGATATATCAGTCTAATCTTTTACAGAAGGGTATCCATCTTATGATGCTCATGTTAACTTGTATTTAATGCAGTTAAATGCAATATTTTATAATAAATTGTGTAATTTTAATCTCTAAGTTTTGAATAGCGCTAATCTTTATTTTTTTAAAAACATCATGTTATAGATTTATATATTTGTAGTTAATAAATTGATTAACTAAACAATAACAACTAAGTGAAGGCGTGTCAAATAAATACTTACGTTTTCAGTCAATGTTTTACTTATTCAGTGAAATAAAGCAATTATGAATATACATTTTTGTCTTAATATCCTAATATTTGAACTTTCTTGTTAACAAAACGGTTGCATTCATGTTTCATTATTTAATCAGTATAAAATTTAAAAACGTACTATACATTTTATGCACTAATTACTCAATTATGCCTGATAACAAACAACTTGTTGTGATAACAACAAAATTCAACATGTCACCAATGGAGATGTTTATCGGAGTTACTTGTAAGGCTCTGACTATTTACAATTAAAAAATATTTATTATTTTTATTCAGAGAACTAAGAGAACGCAAATTTCTTCATCAGAATAATTCCTCATATTATTATTGGCAGCTATGAAAGGTTGCATTCAACTCAGTGTGGAACATCCCTAATGGTGAATGCATGTGATTCAATAATTCTCATAGGTGTCACATATTCTAATATAAACGTGTTACCACACTAAATTATTATTGCTTTCATATTATACATTGACTCAAGCCTGAGCTAGTAACAGTTGTAAGTGTAACTTTTCGTAATTCACCAACAGTGCATCAGCTAAAAAAATAAGTATTTTAAATATAGCTCTCACATTATATATAGTATACCTATATAAGATATAGATCTCACATCATAAAATTTATCTAAGTTTGTAAACACAAGATACACCATGTGAAATGCCAAATTATAAGTTTATATTTAGACATAAGTTTTGAAACTCTATTATGTTCAGAGGTAGACAAATGAAAGTTTTTGGACTGTAAACATTAACTTTAAGAATTCATTTACATAAGTTATTAACAATGGTGATATGCAACACACTTGCAAACTTTCATAGTTGAGTAACTCATACATTTTTAATCATTGTAACATCAAAGACCTGCATGTACGGTGTATCTATAAAGTTGTTGCATAATCTCAACAGAAATAACTAACTCTAGCTCGAATTATTATTTTCTCTGGTCTATTTGATAATAAGCACTAATAAACAGATAAATTCATAGGTGTCACATCAATTTAAGAACTTCATTTCCCTGTATAAATATGCATGAACATTACTAGTGAACTATTTTTTTTAATTATAAAAACGCCATTATCAATCTGACCACTGAAAAATATTTATAAGCCTAGTTTTGTAAAATACTAATATGAAAAAACAGTAAAGACTGATATGGCAGTCTGGTTGATTTTGTAAATGTGTCATTAATATTAATTTATGATGCCATATTCACATCACGACTCTTCCACAATAAAAAATATGAGTAGGTTAAATTTAATATCATTAATGGGAGAAAACTTAAAAAATCACACACCAATAACAACTTATTCCAAGTTCCTTGAATTTGAAAAATATGCCAATTTGCTTATATTCCCCATGACTCATACAAGTCAATTCTAAGTATATGTTAAAAATGGTCATCGGGGATTAATGTTATTAAATAATATTTTGTTTGATATATTTTATTTTTACATAATTCTTTAGTGAGTGGTCCGTAATACAATATAATAAGGGGGGAAGCTTGAAAATTCAAACATAATAGGCCCAGAATAAGTCATGGGGTGTTTAAATTGCAAATGTAATTCTAACAGCTAGCAACACATCTATTGTTAACCTCAGCTAGATATTCAGGCCTTGTCTTTAGATTTAAAAATGAGCTGCAGTATCCAAAGTATACAAGATGATTGACATTTTACTATAAAATTAAAAACATGATTAAGGATATTCGATATTACAAATGAGCCTATAATTTATATAACTAGCTCAGTATCTAATTAAATGTATATCTTAACTAAAATTGATTGTAGAATAAATTTAATGATGTTTTAAGTAAATTAAAACTTGTAAACAAATCAAGAGGTTGAACTTTTCCACAACACAATTTATGTACACATCTCACACACAGTATCAAGTCCTAAATGAAGTACAAGTGGTGCAGAAACACTCACATGCGAGAACCTTTTTGTTGGAGCACCTTAGCTCTATCTGTAGGTTCAACCTCAGTACTATTTAAAGATGTACCACATTCTCTGCTCACAACACAAAGGAATTCTGCATGTTCATCATTACCATAGTTATATTGTGAACCAATGTTTATCAACTGTTCGAATTTCCAACCGTCTGACATTGTTGATACCATTTGTGTTAGCTCCTCTTCATGAAACTGTAAGACTCTGTACACATGCTTTTTAGAATCTTTCAACGGCCGCGTTTCTCGGTGACATATTCTCTCTTTAACTAATCTAATAAGGTCCGTAATATTATAGAATTCGGCTTCTTCTAGAACGCCTTCTTCAGCTATGTCATTGTTGATAACCAGTTTACCATGACGAAGATAATTGAGCACTGGAGAGAAATAAGTAGGGTCTCTGTCTATTAAATATGCACCTGTTTCGTCCTAAAAGTAAAATGAAAAATAATTTAACATACAATCATAACTAAACATGTTTATAAATACGAAACGCTCTACTAACCCTATCTGAAATTAAGTCACTATCCTCTTGCACTAATCGATACAGAAATGAATTAGGATCCCTACACAATGTAGTTTTTGTAGTTAAAAAATACGTCCCACCAACATTCAATCTAACCCATTGCTTACTACTCCTTCTTTCATTATTATATTTTTTTATATTTTCTTTAGAAAAATCATTTACTTCACTTCGATGATCCGCCATTGTTGTTGAACCATAAACAAAGTTTTTTTTTTGTATCATTCCCGACGTGTATATTTAAATATTTGGGCATTTCTTATTTATCTATAACTAACATATTATATTTAAATTTGTATTGAACTGAATGAAATAATGAAAACTTTAAAGTATTATAACAATAGATGATCAGCGGATTTTTGTCTTAACCATTATCAGCGTCAGATAAATAATGCGTAGCTCACAGTATATGCATGTACGTGTATATTATAATGTCAGTCCTAACTAAATTCAAATGTTGTCTCGGTTTAGTAATATTTCATTTTACAATTGATAAAAATATGTCGCACGTTCAGTCAAAAACGTTTCTTATATTTTTATTCAAAACGAATACTTGTATGAAAAATCTAAGCATGCTGACACTGCTTTATCCTTGAATGTTAATAACATTCCCTTAGCATGTTAATACAATATGAAGAAATATATATGAAGAGATCGTTTGAAGTGTTGACGATAATATGTCACGCAATCAGCGACGGACTCAGTCAGTCCTTAAATAGGTATTATTAATAAATTCTATTAAACTTGGGTTTCTGGACGGTTATAGTTGATTTTGTTAATTAATCTGACTGATCTAACAACTTCAAGCTAAAGAGGAATCTGCAACTGAAAAAATGATATAATTCAATAGAATCGAAAAGACTGGTTGACTGCTTAATCATATTGTACGGATTAGAACATACATAGTGCAGAGGTTTTGATGGCCGAATAAATCTTTAAAAATTTACCGATCTTTCTAAAGCTACCTTAATCTATCTGCTATCAGATGTAACAAACAGAAGTTGTTTTAAACGCGTTGATAGAAATTACTGAATAGTATTAGAAAAATAAAAAGGATACTTAATTTTTTTTATATTCTTATGAAATGGGCTAGCTGTAATTAACGTTGTAGTATTAGGTACAGGACTCCTTTTAACATGTAAGGCTTCAAAGTTTCACTAGGCTAGAGCGTACATTACAGTACTTTATAAATATTTATTTTGTGGCTAAAATAATCAGACTGCAAATTTAATTATAAAGTTATGATTAGTCGTTATTTTACTTGTAATAATACATAACATAACGATGTAAACAAAAGAATCAGTCAGTATTTTGTGTGCTAGCAACATAATGAGACTGTTTTGTTTTTTTGTAGACTTCTTTTTTTTATCTTGTCTATGCAATGTGTTGCTTGCTTGATGAAGGAAGGCTTGGGTCTGTCATTGAAAAGTTCGAATTTTTGAGAGTGATTTTCAAGAATTACTACTGCGAAACAAGATTTAACGGTCCGTAATGAAACATAAAAGATATTTAAGGTGATAAGATGCTAATTTAAAAGTATCGGGACTGTAGCATTTTACTATGAGTAACAATTTGGAAAATGATAGGTCAATCACAACTGGAAAAATGTATCCGATTGACTTAGCAGCGCCTCAAAAAATTACAATAGTGAAGAGTATGTCGAACACTGAAGTGAAGATGGCCCATCTAATTTCCGGACAGCCAAAAACTACCGGGGCGAGTCAAATCATCTCACACACGGGACCCGTTGGCCTTATGCGAACAGCTGCCCAGATTGTATCTCCTGGCGTCGCATCACAGGTATAAATATAGAGTTAAATTTCATATTCATTTAAGGAACATTTCACACGAACTATCTCAATTTTCTGTTAAGTTGAGTTAAACATTGGATTTGCAACGCATTTTACTTCTCTTTTTCATAACTCTAAAATTCATAAAACATAACATCACTCCTGTATTTCCCCGTAAGGATAGGCAGAAGGATACTGTACTGCCGTATTCCACTTGGTATGTTATACATCCCATAGAATAGGGGGAGCCTATTGTCATACACCTAACATGAATCCGAATGACTACTAGGAATTTCAAGTTAGAAAAACCTAACAATTCTCAACCAAGCATTGAATCTAAAACCTGTCGTTCTGCAGTCAAATTCACAACTCCTATATCTACGAAGCAGTCAATTAGTCTAGGATCCAACCTTACAATTAATTAATCATTCCTTTAGTAAAATATTACTTTTCATGCAATAAGAGATGCTTTTATAAGAGAGACTCTATTTAACCATAGATATTACAGGATTTGTTTACACAAATAATTGAAAAACATTCTACTTTCAGCCACAAATGATAGTAAGTGGTGCACCAATTCTTCAAGGAACCCAGATAGTCAGCCAAGGGCAGCAGCTGATGGGGCAGAATTCACAGATAATATCCCAGTCACAGCTCATCGGCCCCAGTGGTCAGATACTAAGTCCAGCCACTCAGATAATAAGTCAAGGGACTCAGTTATCAGCACAGGTGTCTAACTCAAACAACACTGGTGCTAGTAACACTCAAGTCAGTGTGGCCTCCTCGGTGAGTGCTGCACAGGTGCTTAATGTGGGGGGACAGCTGTCAGTAGTGACCTCCGGAGTCCGAACTCTACCCCCTAGTGTCAGAGTGCTACCAAATTTGCCTCATCATAATTCTAGACCAGGTATAAAAATGTTATTTTTATTTATTTAATTATTGTACAATTTGTAATATTCTTTAAATATAACCACTGATTTTTATATAATATAGAACGATTTCACTAATGAAATAAAAGACTAATGTAATCTTTGAAGAAAGTAAGATTTTATTTATGTATTGCACTGTGATAACCTGCTGCAAGTGTGAATGATAATTTATGCACTTATCTCCTTAACTATAAAATAGTGAAACAATGTATTGGGCAAAATAAATGACATGGAGTTCTGTAAACACTCTATAGTATAATATATATTTAATTCAGAGTAATCAAAAATATCACAGCAGATTTAATATACAATTTTAGATTTCAAATAACCTTGGTTCTCTACATGTATATTTCATCTTTTAAAAAAAAAGCTGCGAACTTGTGTTATAATTAAATAGTGGGCAGTACCATCCTCTTGTTCATTGTACAGTTTGTGAATAGGTAATATTTTAAAAGTGTTTTAATTGTTTACATGTGTCTATTGTGAAAAAATAATAATTATACGGTTTAATCCCGGAAAAACAAGTCAGTTGCAAACATTGTCACATTTATGTTCAGTTGGGATAGGTGGAAGTTAAGGATTTTCACAATTTTTCGAAGCAGTGATAGCCTAGTGGTTTGAAATTCGACCTCTCATTCCGGGAGACCGGGTTCAAATCCTAGCGCGCACCTCCTAAAAATGTGCGTTTTAAGTGTAAATATCACTTGCTATTGTATTTGTGCCCGCTGTATTGCTATGGGCTCGCCACCTATTCCATAGTGGGGCGTAAACGTAACTGGTGAAACATGGAAGTGTTCTACACTCCTCTGCCTACCTCTTCAGGGATAACAGGCGTGATGTTACGTTTTAAGGATTTTCACCAGCTATGGTTAAGGCAGATTTCTTTTGCCTTCTCTATATTCATTAAAGGTGTCGCACATGTTCATCATTTTTTAAATGACATTGTCAGATGTGGTATATCTAGGTGTACATTCTTGGATCAAATTGAAGAAATCCTGAAGCACATTATAATTTACAAAAATTAAAAAAAAAAGAATCGCTTTTTGTTTGTAAAAGATGATAATGCTGGTTTGCACGGAAAATAGATTCCCAATAGCAGTGATTTTCAGTTCCTCCCAGATCATTTTACAATGTATTTTAGCCACTGTCCCGCTTAGCGTTTGAAAAATATAATGAGCAAATATGCCTTGACATATTTGAAACACCAATATTCACATAAAAAAGTGAGGAGTAAAATAAAAGTTTTACACTTGATATAATACAGCACTTTACCTATAAAATTTCGAAAATAGCTTTGAGAATTGGTGAAGGTAGTTTTCTGAAAAGTTTTCGTAACTTTCCTATTTCAAACTAGCAAATATGCATCTCTTTCAGTTCTTTCATCGAGGCCTCTATTTTTGAATAACATAATATATTCAGTTTTTAAATATTTTGAGATGTCAATCCATATATTTTTTTACACATGAATGAAATAAACAATGTAACAACACATGTAATTCACGAAAGGATAGGCAGAGGAGAGTAGTACACTCCCACGTTTCACCAGTTATGTTTACATTCCATGGAATAGGTGGCGAGCCTATTGCCATACCCCAGGCGCAGATCCAGACTCTGAGTCCCTCCTAGAAATTCTAAATTAGAAATATCCATTAGTCCTCAATCCACCCCGACCGGCCGGAAATGTTAATTAAATATATGCTAGTATTATAGTTAAGGCTTCTAATAATTTCTAAGTACTGTAAAAAAAAGATAAAATAGCATAGTATGTGCATTCAAGTACTGAATACTTTTTAAATACATGTTTATTCCACAGTGCTGTCAAGTGTGAATGTAAGCAGTGCCAGTGGTGTGTTGGTGAGCAAAGGTGTAACAAGTCATGTACCACGTGGCTTGGCCGCCGGTGCATCCCTCGCTGTTAGACCCGTCACACCATCATCTGTTCAGCCCACACTTGCACAAGGTAAACCCACATATGTGAAATCCAACTTATATATAGGTAAGCCGATTGATAGACTGTTCGAAGTGCTTTTCGCACTGCAGACACATTACTATTTTTTTTATAAAAGGTTTCTGTCTCACTTATGTATGTACAATTAAGGCATTTTCAAAACCCACTTATCAATAAATGATAAATATAATGTTTATATACCTTTTTTTCTTACTAAGATATTGTGACCAGAGATGAAATATGTATGATGCATGTGTTTTTTTTTAATTTCACTGATGTCTAAAGGCTATATCAATGTCATGATATTGTAGTTATCATAATATATTATTAGTGTATTTTTACCACTCCTGGTCCTGACAATTACCATTTTTTAATAAAATTTATGTAACATTTGCATTTAAAATGTGTTTTGTTTGTGGTCAAATTGTCACATAACATACTGAACTTTATTTACATGCAAATTCTTGATTCTAATGGTGGCGTTACAAAAAATAGTGTGAAAGGACAAGCGGGTAATACAGAATTAATTTGGTATTTAGTTGGCTTGAGTAGGGAAACAACAAATAAAGTTTGGTATACACATGAAATTATTTGAAAGTGAGGGATACAGCTATAGTACGGTAGAATGAGATAACAAATTTCAATCAATAATAAAAAATAATAATAATAATCGACCCATTTGTCATTCCACTGTTGGAATATGGGTCTTCTCTCATATTGAGAGGGTTAAGG
>DWJK01005852.1:0-10876 GCA_018248815.1 Croniades pieria auraria
GCGTTCATGCCGTGCCACTCGTGCGGCGGCGCGCACTCTCGGAAGCTCATGAGGAAGGACCTCGTACAGGTCCGAAACTAGTCTGGCCATCCCGAAAAATGTACGTGAGTTAAGCCGGTACAAATTTAATCATGCATTCAAATCTTCTGTGATTTAATATTTTTTGTATTGTTTCAAGAAAGCTAAGTTTCGACTCTTAAAGTGGAGTACTTCTGTTCAACAGTGTAGGGTATGATAACAAAATATTAGAAATTGTTCTATTGTAATAGCATCTTACTCCACTGAAAGTAACCAATTTCTTCTATATCATTGGACTTAATATACCTCCTTTCTTAAGTACTGTGATACACCCTACATAACAATATATAGGATACCAATATTTTTACTAGAGATGTGTTCTGGTACATAGATATTACAGCAACTAAGATTTTTAATGTTAAATATTGGTTAATGTACTTTGGACAATATTTATTTCTAAACCTTATTTAAAAAAGTCTTATAAAAACATATATGTTACCTGGGGAATTAGCTGATTCTATGAGGCCATTATGAATCAAATTGTTGATCATGTCTTGAATGGTAGAGTCATCAAAGAAATCATTTTTCCCACTGCTGATTTTTTTAACCTGATCATATGTATACCAGCCTCCTGTCCGCCAATACAGTCTACATACAAGCCGCATACCCGGTTTCTTAGTGCTCAAGCATTTTGATAAGAATTGCTGTGATTCCAGGAGCAGCAGCGACCGCAGATTCTTGTTGCTCAGACACTTGTTGACAATTGTTAACAAGAATACAGCTGGAATAACAATACCATTACATACTTTAATTTCAATTATGTACTACAAGTATGTTCTTACTTGTTCCTGTGTTTTATATTAGAAAGATTGGTAAATTACTTTATGCTGAAACTACAATTTAGTCCGACTTATACATTGGTATAAGTCTGACTAAATTGACAAGTGGAAACATCCTTACTAACATGTATTCCACTGCTAGACCTGCACCTCTTGCAATAAGATGCCAGTACATTGTAAAATACAAATAACTTAGTCAATCACAGAACAATAGAGTTCATGGAGGGTGGTAAAGGTTGATAAAGTACATTATTGGTCTGTTACAAGAAAGGTATATTATCTCATAATGCCTTATGATACAATTAAGCTAGCCCAGTTGAGTATACTAATGACAAACCATATACATATGTATCCCTCAAAACATTTCTTGTAGACTGCAGATTAGTTAAAAAAAATTTAACATCACACTTGTAATCCCCGAAGAAATAGGTAGAGGAGTATAGTACATTCCTACATTTCACCAATTACTTTTACATCCCATGGAATAGGTGGTGAGCCTATTGCCATACACCGGGCAAACATCCAGACTCTGAGTCACTACTACAAATTCTAAATGACAAAATTCCCCTAGTACCTGACCTGGAATTTCAACCCAGGACTCCCGATCGGCAGTGGCGCTTGCAAACACTTGACCAATGAGGCAGTCTTAGATTAGTTGAGATACTACAAATTAACTCCTACATATAGTCAATGCACATGAAGTGAGGTGAGGTGATAAATAATAAAGGTAATATATTTTTTTGGCAAATTAAAGTTAGTCTGACACTCATAACCGCCTTGTTACCATTATTATCTTATCATATTATTAATTATTTGTTCTTTTTTTTAACATTTTTTTTGTTATTATTTCAACTCACTTTTATCATCCATACCCAAGCAGGCTTTCTCAAATATTGGATCCACAGCATCCATTGTTTTAAATATATTTTTCTTGACTTTCTCAGGACTTTTTATCTTGATATTCCTTTTTTTCACAGGTGAATAAAATTTATCCCGAGATCCTGGAGTTTTATAGTTAACGCTGGGTGACATTACTATCTTTCTAGGAGTTTCAGGAGTATATATTATGGTAGAAGCTGATGAGTTTGATGCCCCTTCATAGTTTTCCAGGATGTGATTTGATTCTTTGTCACAAATACTACTGACACTGAAATGTAACTCCTTGGAAGACTCTTCATCATCACTAAGTAAGTCTATGCAAACTACATTTGCATGTTCCAAGCTGTTTTTAGAACTCTTTGGAGGCGTTTTCGGTGTTTTTAAGAAGGCCTTTCGTTTTTCCACACTTGCCACGTCCTGACTGTTTCTTACTGCTTTAAAGTAGTCTGTCAATGGCCTGCTCATTATACTCTCTTTTGTTCAAGTTTTTGTCGTATTTTATTAGCTACACTTATCCACTTACGTGCTGTTCATGTATCTGAAATACGTTCACTTGTTAAAAACTTAATGTACATAAAAACGTCCCGAGCACGAACTGTTACAAGTTACTGTCTAAAACAAAATATGAGATCACTTTTGTTTACTTTTAATTTATTCGACTGTTTATCAATACGTAATGTTAATGTTATTAAACTTCCATAATACTACTATTAAAGAAAGAGGTTAACTTGCTTTAGTATTGATTCTTTGTGCAAATAAAATTTATTTATTTAGAACGCTTTATCGCTAGTTTGACTTTGACCACTTAAATTTGGTCTATTGTTTTGTTCATAACATTATATTCCGACTTATTATTCAGTACTACGAAAGAGCGATAACTGCCGCAGAGGTTCTGACATATATCTACTGAACACGACAAGTTGACAAGTATTTTTTTATTTGGATAAACAGGCAATTCTGGCGACTCAAAGCGCGTCAACTTGAAGAAGAAGATTTGTTGCCACAAGTGAATGATGGGCAATAAGTATGTTTTTACTTCTTCTTTTACTTACTTGTACGTGCTTCTTTAGAAAGGGAACACTTGTATGGAATTGAAGCAAAGAAAATGAAATCGCAATAATAAGATACGAAAATAGTCATTATTTAAAAACAAATAATAAATAAACGGATCAGACTCTTATTAATCTACTAGGGCAGAGACAGAGAGGCGCGACGCGACATATACTTTCACTAAGTACTAGAAATTACTAAAGTAGCATATTGTGTTCTGTATCCATTAATTACGTGCAAATGTGTTTACTCTAGCACAAAAAATTTACGCTAGTTAATAAGCTAATTTTTACATAGTATTTTATCAACCACATGTTGCACAACGTCAATTAGTAGTCTTTGGTCATGTTACATTTCCGAGAGATGCCCTTACCCTTCTACTATCTGACTGCACGTACAAAAGCCTATCACTCTCGCTTCTGACACGTCAGTACCGTATCTTCGGGTTACGTCAGTATCGTATTCTTCGAGTTATAGGGCTCTTTCAGACCAGACTAGTCCAGCCTATTATTGCCGCGTATAAGTTTGTTTTGGTACGCGCGTAGAAGCGGGTATCCGCGCGCTTTATGCCCCGCACGCGTCTCGTACGAGCGTAGGCGCGCTGCTACGCTCGTCTATACGTCCGAGTCGCCTACGACCCTCCCCGTTGCTCCGCATTGAAGTAGACACAAAATAAGCGCTCACACGCAATTGCGTCCCGTGCAAGTTCTTTGAAGCTCGAAATGGACCGCGCGTATGCCAAAACGAGCCTAACCACGTCGTCAATACGCTGGTTTAAAAGCGCCTTAAGCGCGCCAAAAATACCCTCGTATGAAAGCGCCCTTACAGTATAAATTAAAATAAAAACAAAAGAGAATAGTAAGAATTTCAATATTCAATGACATACTTATGTTCAAGATTTTTTTAACAATTTTATTGTTGTTTTTCATGCACGTGGAGAGATTACTAACAAATACACTCAATAGTAAGTGCAAGCATTAGTTGCAGGCAGACTTTATTGCGAAATGATTTCCTGCCAATGTTCTACTAATTATTTCAAATGTATTATATTATTTACTCCTACACTACATTACCTTTACCGATGAATATTCTAGGAAGTTCTAGAACAATCGAGAACCTGTTTTCTTACAAGGAAACGTGAACGTTATATCACCTTCGTAAGGTTCTTAAGAGCTACTATCTAAATTTATTTACGCCGAGCGCCGCTGCCGGCATTCATGTCCCTAATACATAAGCATTTTTTATAACCTTTGTAAGTACATACTTTCGACCTATAATATATTACACGTTCATATAAGGACAAAGTAGAGCTAGAGGACTAAATGGAAAATCTTGAAGGTTCAATTGATTACGCGTTTTCGGTACTCTGTTGAACACAAACCTATTATAATATTATCTAAGGCTTTAAATAATCCAGTAGGTCGCTCTGTGCTTTTGAGTATTGTGTCCGCTTACGACCCCAACAGTATAATAATTTAAAATCGCAAGGTAATGTCGAGGGAACACAGAAAAATATCGTTTCGCGCGGTTGTTGGACTTTTCCCTAATAAACGCTCGAGCAGTAAGCAGAAAATGGTATGTGAGTAAAAAAGTCGTGGTGCTTTTCACTTTACATAATGTTATTTTGCCAAAACACTAAACTTCTGTATTTTTTATAAGTTGCACGTTATTTTTACAAGTAGGTACTTAGGACATGTCGTGATAGTAATGCATCACTCTTTGTATCGTCGAAAAGAATGAGATTCTTTCGGTTTTTGTTTGTATTGATCTAACAACCATGTCGGAACCAAAACCCTTGTCTAAGCAGGTGCGAACGTACCAACCGACGTTTCAACTCCATCCAAAAAAACGCTTTAACGCGGAAGATGTGGAGAAAATTCTCAAGCGCCTAGTGGACTCCGAGCTGATGGAAGTGGAATACAATGATAAGCTGATCCCGGACTTGTGCGTCACACTGACCGATAACATTCGGACGGCGATAAAAGAAGAAAACTATGACAGGTAGGGAATTTGTCATTTTAATATTGATGTGTGTTAAATCTTATTGTTATTCCCACATCATGTTGATTATTAAATAATATATCGTAAATATGATGTACATATTACCACTAATAGCTGGAGTCACAGCTTTCTCTTGCATCTACTGCTTATGCGGTAGGAGGGGATGTTACTAACTTTTTAAACCGAAGGTTAATATCTGAATAAATTGCTTAGTATATCATATTTCATATACCTAATTGTTTCTCAACTATTTCGTGTACTAAAAGAACTACTTATAACGGTCTTAAAATAATGGAATAAATATAAGGGTCCATTTCTCTACATTCCCGCCTATTATCATTATTTTATTATTTTTATTTCCTATTTTTATTCTTATAATGTAGGACATGTATTTTTTTCTATAATAAATTGATAGCATGAAGAAAGTATATAAAGAGCTTCATAATGATCCGCCAAACAGCAGTAGACCGTGGAAGTCATCTACATGCACTTACTCCGGTAACTACTTTGCATAATAAACTGTCAAAATCGCTTACAATTGGTGTGAAGTGAATAATAGAAACAATGATTTTAATACCTTCTACTTATAATCTGAATCACTACTTATTGCAGAAACTAAATGTTTGTGGCAGTTACAATAGCCAAGTGTAATTAATGCTTATTACAGATACAGAATTATAGTAGTCGTCACCATCGGACAGAGACGACAACAAAGTGTACACATGTTTCATTCGTTCCTTTGGGACCATGAGCGCGACGCTTTCGCCAGCCACAATTTCGAGAACTGCCATCTATACGCTAACGTAGTCGTGTACGGGGTCTACTTAGATTAGTTAGTCTAGAATTCAAATAAATCGATAATGGCTACAACGTAATGGAAGTTTGTTTTATTCACCTTTAGCCAGCGCAAAATTGACGGCTCGACGCAGAGGATTTAATTACCTACTACTTTCACCCATGTGTACAATGATTCATCAGTGGCAGGTACGTCATTTATGAAGTAAAAAAGCATGCTATGAAAAATGTTCTTCGCCTTTTCCCGTTTGCACGCCCTTCTATCACGAACTACTAAGAACATCTTTAAAAGTTTTTCCAATAGAGTGTATTCCCACTAAGGAACAAATATCTACATATAAAAATTATGAAGGCGCATATTTAGCGAGAGCTATAAAGCGGCGAAAAATCTAGCCGTGTGAGAACTATTGACGTCCATTTAAAAAATATATTAAAATAATGAATGGTGAGATTCTTCCTTTTAATTAATTGTATAATAAAGTTTAGAGAAGGGGAATGCCTTGGCCGCCTACGGGCAGCGGGCGGTGCGAGAAGCCGTACTCTGCAAGCCCCAACACGCATGTCCGGCGTGAGGATTATGCGCAAAAACCTCTCAGAGGAGACCTATGTCCAGCACAAGACTTAGACAGGACGATGATGATGTTTAGGAAAGCATGTGCCTTTTAAGATAATCAATAATAGCATAAATATTTTCGTATAAATGTTATTTTGCGATAGTTCGAACTCTGTGAAAGGACATAGATATATATACTGATCTTTTTACAACTTGTTGCTAGCTGTACGATGATTAGTATTTTATAATCTTGTTTGTACCTACTGTCTTATATGGTTCATTGTGAATCCAGATATATCAATTGTTTATGATGGCATGGCATCAAATCAAAAGTATGGATCAAATTCGATTCAACCTTAATGGCTGAAATATTACTTCCAAATATTTCTGGTGTTTTGGGAAGGGATGAAGGTGGGTAGGCATCTCCTTAAATAAAAATACATGGTTAAGCATTTTTACAGATCGTACATATTTATTTATCCATTTCATAGTATAGATATCACACTGGCCCGCCCTTATAAAAATAAATGTGTAATACAATAACGACCCAGCCTGGAGAGGTGCTGGAGCGACGGCGCGGGTTTCGCCATCTCCGGAGCAATCGTACGTAATAAATATTGGCATCATTTCGATATTAACCTACAACAATTTGGACACATTCACAAACGGCGCGGTCACTCCAGCGTGCCATTACTATTGAATTTCATCGATATCCTTATAGAAGAGAAAATTCAGATAAATCTAAACCATTATACAGGTCGATATACAAGAGATTTAATAATATATGTTTACATTACAAGAAATTCGCACATATTTGACACATAAAGCGACAAAGATTAGTGATAAGAAGACTAAGTAGCTTTAAAGATATTGGTCCGAGACACTGAAGCGAGTTGCGTCGTACCTCACGCACCTAGCACCAAGCCACCGCACGAGACACGAAGCAGGCGCGGGCGGCGCCGCGGCGGCGAGCCAACACTTCCTATAAAAGCTATCTAGTTGATCTACTCCACGTGAAATGCAGTCTGATAGTCAGCGCCGACAAAGCTCACAACCTCGGCCTTCCGCGGTGGACGGTTCGCACGGGGGCGGCGAACGCGTCCCTCGGCCGGTCCAGCCCATTCAAGGCTGGACGCTCACATGTGCTAGCGTAAACTTTGCCTGTGCAAAATCGTTCAAAAACTTTTGTAAAAAATCTAAGGCTTCAGGTGTTACGAGCGAGTTAGTTACGACATTTGTATCGAACATACGACGCGTCGACGCTATGGCAGGTTTTATTACTTGAGCAGAAAGTTGGGAACTTTGTTGCCTCATTTTACTCCGGCTTTTCCGGACTACGTGTCAGCCTCTCAGAGTTAAATTTTACATCCGCTTGATATGTAAATACAGATAACCATTAAATAGTACTGGGTATATACACCTACGACCATGTTGTACATTATGGCGGTAAACGTGTCTAACAACCTTACGAAAGTCAGGGATAGATTGAATAATATACGCTACACATAATTATCAAAACGAAATGCAGTGAATATTGGTATCAAAATATTATCCTAATATACATTGTGTGAAAGAATACGTTTAGATATGTGATATTTGTGTGTAAAGATACGTAAAAACACTTCGTAGTAAAGAGATCTCGCCGTACTTTTTCGATCGGTCTATAAAAATATGACTTATACCAAAGGTGCCATTATGTTGGATTTTGCATACATTTTACAGTAAACCACAAAAATACTTCGCAATTTTTACTTTATAAGCTCGTAACAATGAAACCTCCGAAATATAACTCAGCAAATCATTCTTGGAAACGATCTAGCACGTTCCGCAAAACATTGCGAGTTTCCCAAATGAATTTATCGATTAATCTTTTGTAAATTGGAAAATTATCTATAAAACTTCTAAGTTCTAAACTTCTTCCAAGGGAAAGTATAAAAAATATAAAATAGAAACAATGGTTTCCAATCTACACTCAAACAAAACTGATGTCATGTGTTTCATGTCGAATACCGCAAGCATCTAGCAGACCTAATTTAAAATATCACACGTCAGATTTCCATTCGTTAAATCGTTGAGAATGAGAGAGTGCGGCGAAGTGAGGGTGAGAGAGCGCCCGAGGCGCTCGAACCCGGGGGCGGGTGTGGGTCTCTGGGGCCAAATTTTAAACATTTACTAATAAAATATTAAAGCTTAACATACATAAAGATTAAGCATTTCTGCACCTTAGATATACAATAGCCATTTAAAATAACTGCAGACTAAAATATCTCATCTTAAAATAAAGCCTTAACAGTAAACTATAAGACGCGTAAAGTTCGGGAGACAATTTTAAACTTAGGCCAGATTACAAAAATTAAATAAAATTGAATTCAAAAATAACATTTTCGCTGATTTCATCGTTCAAAAGAATAATCTAGATTATTTCCGATTGTAATTGTATAAATTATGTAAAAAAATGAAGAATGTGATGATAGAATGATTAAAAACTAAACTTAATTGAGAATTTATACGGCGCTATCCGATCCGACTGGTACACATCGTTTCGAAGTAAAACAACATAAATATAATGCACCGGACATTGCCGTAGTCAGACTTATTTAGACAAAACGTAATAAATCATCAGGCAACATAGAATGTGGTCGGCAGCGGCGCCGGTACAAAGCGCAGCGAAGCGGCCGGCGCGCCGGACGAACAGCTTCAACTCTAAAATAATGTATTGGCGGTGGTTTGTCTGGTCCAGTCCTTCGGGAAACAATTCAGCTAGACTCCTTCTCCTTCTCCTTGGACTCTGAAACGGTACACAATTGTCAGCACTACCGGCTAGTAGTCTATGAGCCAAAAAAGACCGCGCGTACTCCACTAGCGATTAAATTGACGAGAAACGTTAAATTGTAAAAATTAAAAAAAAAAAAATTTCAAATACAAATACCTAAAGTCTCTATTATGGAACGCAACAATTTTTCGATCATGTGATATTTTAAAGTTAATTAATATTAGTAATAGGTGTCTAGACCAAAATTAAACTTGACTAGTGAGTTATAATAGCATTTTAGCACAGGCAACAGGCATGATTTTAATTTCAATGGTTATAAAAATTTGCATAAACTACATAATATTATACTGGTACTTATATAAAATATGTGGTCGTACTGCGTTCTTAAAAAGCATGAGAATAAACCGTGTCTTGATTTTCATTTTTATATAAACTTAAATAATTACATTCGTCGTAATTACCCAACGTTCTTTAAAGAACCTCAATAGATTATATGGCGTAGCTTGAAGGTCTTAAGACCCGACATGTTATGACCAAGCTGACTAAACGTTAGTACTGGCAGCCCTTAGATCTGTTGCTGTTATAAAATTTAATAAAACAACTCATAGGAAACACTAATGCAAAGTAAACGTACGGTTGTTATTGCGGATCACCATGCTTTACAGGTGTACAGTGAAGTCAATAAAAATAGATAATAATTGAACTCAAGTCGAGTGTTAAGAGGTCCGAGCGGCACGAGGCGTCTACTTCGAAGCGTGAGCGTGTGAGTGGTGTTCGCGAGCAGACAGCAGGTCTAAAGGCTGCGCGTATCCTGTGACGATCGATGGCCGCACGGCTTCCCGGCGGAAGCCCTACGTGCCTTTACGAGGTGCGCGTAGTTAATCGATATGCCAAAGCCAAAAAATAATACTTATGTAATGTATAAGTACATACGTTCGGTGTGAAGCGTCTACGCGTCTAAGCATGCCTGGTCACAATAGTTCGAGACTGACCTTCGTCACTGTTACCGTTAGTGAGTGGCTCCTCACCATTCTTCTCGCCGTTCTCCGCAGGTTTCTTTTCCTCCTCCTTCGTCTCCTTGTCCTTCTTCTCTTCGGAGCTCTCTTTGGCAGGTTTCTTCTCCTTTCCGGCCTTGCCCTTGGCGGGAGTAGCGGGTTTCGGTTTGGGCTCCAGAGACGGATCCAACACTAGCTTTCCAATATTCTTGCGGTCATGCATCTTCTGCATCGCCTCGCCAACCTAAATGAGAAGAAAAGAGATAATGTGTGTTTTTGTAAATAAAAAATACAAAGAAAGATGAGTAGTTTGTCAAATTTAATATAGAACTAGAAGCTTAATTTTGTTCCTACTGATGTACGGTATGCTCTACTTGGGACGGAAGTCTTTTACTCCTTGCTCACAATGTCCATAAATGTGTTCGCGTAAAGAATTCAGGAAACGATAGATGTATGAGTGTAAAATGTGGTAACATACGTCTTCCAGAGCCCAGGTGGAGTCGACGAGCGGCTTCACCTTGCCCTCGCCCCACAGCGCGAACACGCGCTCCACGGCGCGGCGCACGTAGTCGGCGCGGCCGTGCTGGAATAGCAGGTGGCGCAGGTTCAGGCCCGCCAGACTCTTGTTCTCATCGAACAGCTTGATGGGAGACACCTTGTCCACTTGCCACCACTAAGGTAAAAAAAAATTAATGACATCGACACATTTGAAGATAATAATAAACTATCATATCAACCGCCAGTATTATGCACATGAAAATAATTTAGCAATGTTGAGATATATGTACATACGTAGATACTGCTTCAATACTATTAGATATGTTATTACCCTTAAATTTAAGCATTTCGTCACCACAAAGACAATCGAATACATTTACTATAACATATATAGAGGCATATACAAAAATCAACTTACAATTATCTTAGTCTATTAGCGGCTCGAACGCGATATCACTTGAGGAGACCGCGCCAG
>DWJK01005853.1:0-10876 GCA_018248815.1 Croniades pieria auraria
CTGCTGGACATAAGCCTCTCCAATGACACGCCACTGAGCTGGATCTTCAGCTTTTCGTATCTAACCACTGCCAGCCACTTTGCGTATATCATCACCCCACCAAGCTAGAGGGCGTCCCACGCTACGTTTGCCAAGACGCGGTCTCCACTCCACATATATGTGTATGCTGTGTATATGTTCGAATCATATTGTTTTTATGTCCATCGTTCTAACGTTTTGTTCCAATTACAGTTTTAGTCCATTTATGGCATACATATATGTGTAGTCAAGGTCGTATGGAACCGGTAGATTCGAAAAATACAGAAACATGAGTTATAGCGGTTGAGCAAGACTTAAAATAGATGTCTAGGGACTGAAATGATGGCGAAAATGATACATCTACGCCCAATGCTTTTCTGAGTGTCAATATAAAAAATCAATTGATGTTTGATAATTAAATTATATTTCCACTTTAACCCAGTATCCTTCACGAACAATTCTGAATTGTAAGCCTCTTAATTATCCATATCCCATCTCCCGGTTGAAAGGTTTGTTTACGAGAAACTAATACTTTAATTTTCTCGAAAAGCTATTTCATCAACATCCGACTGGCTATTCTGAGGGAATCTGTTACTGAGTATTCATAATATTATTAAGGATATATCGGAAAGTAATAAATTTAATAATTCAATATAATGAGATGTCATTTGGAGTGATAGTTGTAGAATGTTACAGAGATAAGGAAAAAAACATTAGCGACTAAAACATTTTACATTAATTTAAATGATTATTAATACAGATCTATACATATGTGTTTTCGTTTTGTTATCATATATTCCCACACGACTTCGGTTACTGCAAAGTTCGGTACTTTGATACTGCAAAGTTTTGATTAGATTAATGGTATTACCTACTTAAGAATTAGACAATAAATATATGTATATATTATATTATGAACACACACCTATGAAACATACTTAGCGCGTTGATGTCTTTTGAATATGAACTAGTTATATAATATATTTCAATATACTACGTGTATATTTATTGTATTAAATTATTCTGCAGTATAATTATTACTAAAATAATAATTATCTGCCGCTGTAAATGATTGAGGGCCGAAGGGATCTTACAAAGAAAACTCATATATCTAACCAATCTGTAACCTAACCACGACTCTACTAAGAAGCGGAGTATTTTTAACGATTCGTCTTCGAATGATAAATTGAAACGATAATGTTACAAGGCAAATGCCGTAACAATTAAAAATGAATGACAAAATCATAATTTCTCTTCATTGAACATATGTAGAGCCCACACATGCAGCCGAGTACCTGGCAGGCACGCGTTAGCTCGCGGAACCAATACGCTAATGTCAGGGCCGCGGACCAGTTCTAACTGGTACTTTTGACATTTCTACAGTTTCGTCTGTCACTCAGCGAGGAGTGTAAATCATGCAGGAATGCGAACCGATTAGAGGGCGGTGCGAGCGCGAGCCAAACTTTGGCCTTCTCGGCCGATGACATTACCAAAGCATGATACTTTATTAGGGCGGGCAGGAACTTAGATATTATCGAAAACATATATTTTCTATTTTTTTATAAAAAACACGTAATATCAGGCATGTGTGCCTCGGTGTACTCAATACAAAATTTTATAATATTCTTTTTAAACAATAAAGCTTCTTATTATTACGACATCGTAACGATTAATCTGCGACTTTATATATAGAGTTAGGTTTTAAAACTTTAGATATCCATTTAGATTTATAAACTTACAGATTTCCCGTAAAGATCAATTTATAATACACCAAAACAGCTGAAACCATTCTTTGTTTATAATGTAGATATTTAGTAATAATAAGAATAATTAGGTAAAAAATTGAGCCTTTTGTTTACACCGATGAGAAAAATTATTTATGGAAAGTAAATCAATGAAGGAAAGTAAATCAAGTAAGAAATTATGACGAGTCTAAAAACATAAAAGTAGCCTGAAAACCTTTACAATCGATTCCGCATTAAATGGATGAGAATTCACACCTTCATTAATTCTCAATTAATCGGCGAACAAAAAATGTTTAAATTATATATGTATATAGTTCACCAATGTTATTTAGAGCCTATTTATATACTTGATAAATTAAAGCTAATTGCTTTATTAATGTCGATGACTTTTAAATATATTTAACTCGGTGAAAAATTTAGGAAATGTCAAACCGATTACAAAATACAAAACTCTACGTATTGAAAATCAAGCATATTTATGACATCACCATAATTTTGAAATGCACCAGCTACGTCCCGTGTCCGATACTCCGGACACAAATCCAGACTCCGTGCCACTACTGGGAATTTCAAGTTAGAAAAACCCGATAATACTTCACGATCGATTGCAGGTTATAACACAGTTTTATAAAAGTTCTTTGACATTTCGTAGCGTATTGTATTGTAATTCTAGTCGCGTTACAACGAAGTAGAGATTTATGATTCGATCTACGCCAATATGTCGCTATTGCGTTACGAATACACTCAGACGTACAGTGCAAAAGTACACTCGTTTGAGGACTGATAGGTGCTTGTCACATTACCGCTGATAAGCGAGAAAAATCGTATTAGAACCTAGCTAAGTTAATTATGGATAAGGTTCCCATCTTTGCATATTGAATAGAGATCAAATATTATTAATAGTAATTATTATTATTACGCCATTACGCCATGTCTCTTACGGGATTAACAGAGAGTTAACTAATAATAATGGTACGTAAAATCTGTAAAGATAAAGACATTTGGCACATGGTGCCCTCTGCTTACCCAGGCGTGATATTAGCATTAAAATACAAATGGTTAAAAGATTTTAGATATTCAAATACAACTGATCTTCTCAATTACCTGTTCGCGCATCATGGTGCTTTTCAGTTCCTCATCTAACAAGTCTCACTACGAATATACAATTGTAATATCCGTACTTAGCTAGAGGTTATAAAGAGCTGGTGTAGTTCGTAGTACCACGCCAAAATTATTCCAGACACTACGGGCGTACGCTACGACGCACTGCATTACGTAAGGCGTGCTGTAACTCATTGTTAAACGAAAGACGTGCGACGGCCAAATTATAAATACAGTACATGCCAGTCTCTGTCCATTTATCACTGAGAATAAATATTTCATGCTTTTTCTAAATCTGCTTTAAGAAATGCTAGCACCATCAATAAAGGACATTATTACTGTCAGCAGAAAAAAAATTTAGGATATGTTATGTTGCCGACTTAGGCAAAAGAGTGATCAGTGAGTCAAACACTGATCTAACTTGTTCAACTTATATTTAAAAGGGGTGTAGTGTTAACACCCTGGACTAATGTTAATTAAATCTTTACCACTTTATTTGTTTTGATTACAGCGAGGAACTAAATTAAGAAAAAAAAGTTCAAAAAAATTCATTTATATACATAACATTTACATATAAAGTGTAAACACGTCCCAGTGTCGAAATCATTTCTCTACGACAGATTTAGTTGTTAAAAATGTAGTTAAAAGCCATTCAGGCAGAAAAAACATGAATAAAACCATGCCCTTGATCATGACCTTGCTGTCGTCAACACAGAACATGATAGGTGTGTTTAAGAATTAGCATGCTACATTGCCTGGGTGGCAGAAAAAAAATTTTCCCTGGTATTTCCGCAGACGAACTCCCTGTCAGGGGTTGAACTGCCTACAGACCGCAGTCCAAACCAAACATAGAAACGTACAAAGATAGAAAATGTCCTCAGGTGCTCGTGAGCTGATTAAAACGAGCCTGTACCTTATAAAGTAGTAGAACCTGTATACAACTAACAATGAGATCAAGATTACGCACTCAATATGCCGACGAAGCTCTGTCGATATCAGAGAGGATCGGAGATGCTTGCGAAAACTTGGCACAATTATATAAGTGTCTGTATTAACAATAAAATTTTAACTATTACTCATGTACTTGAAATTCAAATATAGCATCATTCAGAATATTTTTAGCCTATCGTTATGAAATTTTAAAATTTTAAAAAATTGAGAAATTGTTACTTTGACCTTAAATTTCGAAAATCGAACGTTCGCCAAATCTCTATATTTTGAGTCTTAGGAAGCTATCATGATCGTTTTTACAGCGATGTCCGTATGTGTTTGTGTGTGTGTTTAAGCGCGCGCGCATTTGTGTGTGCGTGTATGTGTGTATACCTTTCGTAACTTTTAAACGGACTGATTGATCGGAACAGGGCTGGCAGCATTCTATACGTTTCTATTGGCCTTAGAGAACGTTCAATTTAAACCAATTCGGCTGAGTATATTTTGAAAAACCTCAAAAATGAAATTTACAAACAATAACTTTTTTAAATAAATTTTTAATGGTTCGAACTGACCGGTCCAAAAATTATTCGATTTTAAAGCACAAATTAGAAACGCCGTCGAACGCCACCAATTTTAAACCCAATCAAGATGAAAATTGTTGACCGAGGTATTTTTTTAAATGACGCGTAAATTATCGATCTGATCGATTTTGTGCACAGCATCTTTTTTATTCCTTTAAAAAAGCTGCATCTAAAACATACCACTTTTATCGAAACACAATGATTCGTTTGGGAGTTATATTTGTGATATCGGGAAGTTCCAGGAATCGCCTACAAAGTCAACCGCCATCCAGATTTGTTAATAATAACTTCCATTATAATAAAAAACAAATCGGTAAGCATACCCATGGAAGCGCTTCCTACCAGTATAATGCCACTCATCTTCCACAATCGTGACTGGTGCGTCAGTAAAACGAAAAAAAATGCTCAAATTGCATTGCATTGTATTTAAACACCGAAACGCATTGTTCCGCGCATCCGCAGTTAATCACCGGTTATCTTAAAATGCATCTTTTTATTGACTTCTCAACAACTTCTGTTCCACTTGATAAATCATTCGGTGAGTTCCAAAATGGCCTCATTGCGGTCTGATTGTTTATGCGCGGTTACGGCATGAGAAGTTCAGTCATCGATTATTTTACTTCCATTCATCTTTCGTTCCATCACCCAGACAATTGACAGTCACATTTAAAAAAAAATGATCATGTGCCCAGCTTAATATTATTCCTCCTCCAATAAATCTTTTTATGTGTATTTGTCCGATATTTCATTTATTCATATTAAAGGTCTACTGGTACCGTAATTAGAGACTTTGACATCTGAGCTTGAATTTTCAGTTCGATTCGACTCAAGATAAATGAGATGAAGAGCGTTTTTTTTTTAAACTGTAAAATAACTGCATAAATAGATATTAAAAAAATTTACAAATACGTTCTAAAATTGAATATGATTAAAAGCGCAGGTTCAGCCAAGTTTAAGATAGCCGTATGCAGTTTGTCCCGAAATAATATTATTCTTCAAAGAAGCTTGACTTTGAACACTCGTCGTCGCATTTGATAGCATCAAAATATTCTCATAACTCTTTCAAATAAGCGATGATTCCATACTTCTATATTACGCTGATCAGTTTTACGTAGAAGACAACTCAATCCTCGTATGCTTTAGAGTAATTTCTGACCAACATTTTATGAACGTGAGAATATTTGAAGAAGAATACATACGTCAATATTAGGCATAAAACGCTAATTATTACGATTAAATATGTACATCATAAAATGTCATAACCCCGTTTGAAGAGCCTCATAAAACCCTTATTGACTGGACTGAATGCGCTTATTTGACCTTTATGATGTGCAAATGAATATGTGCATATAAAAAGTGCTGTGTTGACGTTGCTTCCATTTGAAGTTGCGTAAAATATTTTTATTTTTTCATAATTAATAACACTTGATAAATGGCTGTTGCTTTGCCAATCAGTATTAAGTAACGAAATAAGAATTATAGACTGAACAAAATTAAAATCTTCTTATATATGTTTGATAATCCTATAATAGGAATTAGAAAGGCACGAATCAAAAGAGCATCGCAGAGGTTGTTAGATAAGTATTACACAAAAGTAACATCGAATCAACGAATCAATCATTTTTACGAATCATTGACATGTTGAAGTTTTCATATCACACCGTACAATACAGACTGACAACCGTATTATTTTATTATCAGGTAATATACAGATATTGCAATCTTTAGTGTGTGGTGTAACAAAATCCATTTAATATTATTATTAATTACGAATGCAACCTTGTAAGGTTTTCTATTACCTTTTCATGCATGACCATTATACTGTTTTATTTTTAATTTTGCAAGGACATAGTGTAATAAATCAACCCTTTGAAGAAATAAGAGGTACATTGTATGGAAAATATTTACTTTTTAATTTATTAATAAATACATAAACTTTACCAATATGTTGGGATATCCGGCAGAGAACAAGGTAACCGACATAGCTCAAAAAAATAGGACGTTGAAGTGGCAGTGGGCTAGTCACATACGTCGAAGAACCGACGGCCGTTGCAGCAGACGAGTTCTCGAGTCATACCGCGAATTGGCAGACGTACTGAAGGTCACTCTCCGACCCGTTGGACCGACGACCTCAAAAAGGCAGATGGTAGCTGCTGGATGAGATCTGCGGAGGATCGGGTGTTGTGGCGCACCTTGGGAAAAACCTATGTCCAGAAGTGAAACAATAAAGGCTGATGTGATAATGATGAATACATTATGCAAAAATATTCAACAGATTCGACCTTAATTTTGTCATGGGTGAAGTGAAATAATTAAGTAATTATTTAATTTTGGTCAGCGATTACGGTCAACAATTGCTAAATTAAGTTGTCAGCAACGCACGGAGAAAAGTATGAAATTAGCGATAATCATGTACATCCGATGTTTTTTTTTACCAAAATAATATTGACTCTTGACGATTATTGTAAGTGAATTTAAGCGAATGTATTTTTCCAGATTATTAAATTTTTTTCTCAAAATTAAATATGTTTGTATTCTTGGTTAATTATCGTAATTTTCTTATCAATGTTGTCAGTGTTAAATTATTGAGAAACGTAATACGTTTTCATATATGGTAAACCTTGCATGTGGTAAAGTTGATGACTTTAAATATATGTTCCGTCGTATTTTCTTCAGATTTATTTTTTTAAATTAACCTCTTGTAAGTAACACATAAAACTTTTTAAGTTTTATTGAAGTTACGATGCAACTGTACCGCTGCTAAGTTGGGATATCTGATTTTTTTTCAAGTACCTACGTATTATGAGGGTACGCTGACTTGAGACAATTCAACGTAATCCACGACAGTTCATTATCATCAGGGGAAAGATCTATACATTAAATGACATAGCTTATTCTAAACTTTAATACTCTTCTATTTTTATTTTAATAACATCGGATACAAGACACAATTGTGACAGAGAGTCAGCCAAACGTTTTACCGCCAAAAATAACGTAAGTATAATTTTGTTAGTATTTTATGTACGAGTATAAGTTTTACATAATAAAGATCAACGCATACTAACTTCATACATACTTTAATATGTATTATAAGGATACACGCATAGAAGTACTCAATCGACTTGAAGCTTATTCTTTTTACATGTCAATAATTTCCGCATTGTCAGTTTATTTACATAAAGTTTTTATATAATAATTAATGTCAAAATGTCAAATTAACTGTTGTTATGTTAATCAGATTCCGAGCCCAGAGATGGTATTGACTGGTACCGATACTGTCAATATATTATTATAAATATAAACGGAATTAGTAGTGATAGCCTAGTGGTTTAAAATTCTGCCCCTTATTCCGACGGTCCTGGTTTCAAATCTTGACGCTTCATAAAAAATGCGATTTTAATATTGAAATATCACTTGCTAAAACGAGGGAGGAAAACATCGAAACCTGCATACTTTTAGAAAAAAAACGTAACATTACGCCGGTAATCCCCGAAGGGATTGGCAGAGAAGTGTAATACACCCCCACGTCTCACCAGTTACGTTTAAGTCCCTCAATAGAATAGGTGGTGAGCTTATTGCCATACATCGGACACACATCCAGTCTCCGAGTCACTACTAGAAATTCTAAATTAGAAAAATCCAACAGTACCCGACCCGGGATTTGAACCCAGGACCTCCCGACCGGCAGTCGCGCTTGCAACCACTCGATCAACAAGGCCTTATCGTCTTTAGAGTTCTACAAGAAAAGGTTCTCGCAGGGATAGGAAGTTTGCCAACACGCACTTGGCAAATGAATGACACATTAGGAAACACGTGTTCAGCAATGGAACCATAAACGGATGGACAATGACAATAAATATTTAAAACCACTAATAAACAGTAACGCTCTATTCTTGGTTCACCCGAATAAGTACCACCAATGCACCACCACCTACTCTTTTAACTAATCGTAACCAATGCTCGTATTGTGTTCTGTTTTGAAGGCCACTCCCTTCAGACACACAAAAGCTATAACACGGAATTTATAATTTAGTTCTCCGAAGTAGCGAGCTACGAGTACCTGCGACATAGGAATTCCACATAAGTCTAGAGTATCAAGCTTCGTTTATTTGTCTGTCCTGGTGATATAGAGGTGGGGTTTTTCGGCCGGTGTTTTGGGTTCTAGTCGCAATCTAGAACCTACACGTGCGTGATGATCATATGTATAAATGTTCCCTTTGTTAAATTATTCACACAAATATGTATGTGTAGGTATGTACCTATACTTATATGTATTCATATGTATATCAATGCTTGTGTTTTTTTTGTCATTTTCTTTTCTAAGTACACACTAAATTCGATCTCTAATTATATTACTTTCCATTCCTGGCTGCTGGAAGAGATCCCTCTTAGGGATAAACAGTGCCATTGTACAACATCTCTTATATACGATTTTTTTCTATTTATTGTTTTATTTGTACTAAATTTTTAAATAAATAAATATGTATATATAAATTTGTATATTTGTATGTACATATGTATATCAGTTGTCTGGCAACTTACACACTGCGTAAATCGGAACCAGACGGCCGTATGCAACTTGCCCCAAGATATGATTATTATTTATCTTAATAAGCGCCTTGGGTGACCGAAACGTACATCGTTAAAGCATTGTCATGTGCTCGGACATTGAAAATTAAACGAAACGATGGCGATTAATTGGATTTATAACGATATATTTATCACGTCGTAATCGTAAAACAACTCGCAAAAACAATGTCGTCCTTACGAGAAACGGCCCGCCAATTCATTATGAGAGAAAAATGACTGACAGAAATACACGTTGGTGACCGAAATCACCTGTTTGTTATTCGCATCGTTCCGTTTTTTTTACATTTTATGTCTAATTATAGCAGTTGCTGGAATACTTGGTGCAATGGCTCGCTGCACATTAACAATGCTACCCGCTAGGAAAACTCACCTATATAATGTTGTCTTATTTGTCTCGGATGTTAAAACAATTTTCATAATACTATTTAACACTTCTAGTAGTCTGACAGTGATCAAGAGTCGATTGTAGTTCATAAAATTTGAAAATCGAACGCTATTGAGATTCTTATTTTAAAGTATTTACCTCTAAAATATTCTATGCTACTGTTTAACCACAGACTATTTATCTTTGACCACAAATTATTTGTGTCTGACACTGGCAATATACAAAAGTTTATTGAAAAGTTTTGATTTTTTTTTCTAATTGTCAGTATACCGTTGGCCCTATTGGCCTTCACAGCTTCATTGGGTTTAGTGGCGAGCCTTAATGGCTCCGCCTAAAAAAGTTTTGACTGTGCACAATTTCACATTATAAACTTAAATTACAGTATGTCTCAGTGCCATTCTCCTGCAAGCTCACATTTTTCTTAAAAACACGCACAAGGTCGTTTCTTACCTAATAATATATAGATACATATAAGAACACACCTGTCAATGAGTTGACAAATTTATTCAAATAACAGCTGATTTACACGTTGTTTATCAACCGATCTATCTCTATGTCGTGTTTATAAGGTTGTAGTAAACATATGGTAATTTAAAGTAAATAAAATTAAAAGTAAAGAGTTACTTTCGATAGTTAAAAAATTTAGAAGACAGAGACGAATGTAGAAGAGGCAAGTCGGGTACGTTAGGAAGAGATATCTGGTACTCGGTGCTGTCTACCTCGTAAGGTGCCTTGCTTTATGAAATGATAATAATATACTATCAAGACGATAAATCTGAGAAAATACACGCAAAGAATTATTTTTGCATCTCAAAAGAATTCATTAAACGTGTGCATAAAGATTACAATGCACTATATATTTTTATTATGCCATAATTTAAGAGTATTGATCTCATTTGCATGTATGTGTCTCACCATAACGACAATACTTTTACTAAATGTACGAAAATGTATGAAAATGTATCTGATAGCAATCATTATGAGCGTCATTGAAATTAAAGTATAATTAGCTGTATACCCATATACATTAATTTTTCACGACCGTGTCAACCTTGCAGTATATGACAAGTACTTCAATTCCTTAAAACGAAACGTACCTTAAAACCGATCTAATTACAGCAGATTGTATCACATTGAAAAAAAATCTTAGCATCATAAAATTTTGGTGATATTAAAAAACAATGAAATTAACAATGTTAATTAAATTTTGTTATATAATTTGCAAAAATATAATTATTAGCAATTGGTTCAGATTTCCGCCTTCCTCTCAGAATGTTTCAGGAGTCTGAGATTCAAATTCTGACACGCTGTTGTGACTTAACAAAATGTGCGTTATAAAGTTTAAATACTCATATATGAGATTATAGGAGACCGCGGCTTGGCAAACGTAACGTGGGATGCCCTCCAGTTAGGTGGAGCGACGATATACGCAAAGTGGCTGGCAATGTTGGATGCGAAGAGCAGAAGATCAAGCTCAGTGGCGTGCCATTGGAGAGGCCTATGTCCAGCAGTGGACGGGAGCA
>DWJK01005854.1:0-10875 GCA_018248815.1 Croniades pieria auraria
TGCAATATTTGCCCGAGATAGACATACTCTTCAACAACCTCGAGAGGGACCCCATTAATAGAAATCGGTTCCGGGATAGTATGATTGTAGTATGACTCTCTTTTTTCAGTAAGCGTTTCTCTAGAGAATATATTTAGTATTCAGTTTATACATAAGTTTGTGAAAATCATAATTTTATTTTACAAATTAAAAAAAATAAATCTAAAATGGTTGACCTCCTTAAAGCCATCAATAAAGGTTTCTCAAGAACCGGTCATAATATACCTTAGAACCGTTAATGTAAGCTCTTCTAAACTCTACATCCACTTATCATGTAACTATCGAAGGCTTCAGTATTTGTGTCTTAGGAGCGGCAGACCTTGACCGGACCCTGATAAGCCGCAAGGTGAAGAGCAAACTACTCAGCCTGAAATAGAAATAGAATATCGCTTCCGAGACAGCGCGTGTAAGTATAGATTGGACATTTTTCTTGGGAGTTCCCCCGATGATGCTCTTGTCTTACAATAGCTTGCTTAAAATGTGGGTAGTTTATAAAAAGTGTAAGTATTAAGTTTCAAGATCGAGCTCAGTGGCGTGCCATTGGAGAGGCCTACTCATATGTCCAGCAGCGAACGATGACGGGCTGATAGCGTATTTGTGTGCGTATGTGGTTTATAAGTGGATATTGTGTTGTCCATATTCAAAATAATTTTACTGGTGAAAAGTGGGAGAGCTATATTTTTTGCCTATCCTTTCAGCGAAATACAGGCGTGATGTTGTGCTGTATTTGTTTCGACTTTATTTCGTATTCGTCTAGCTTTATTCAGTATATATTATGTATATTAGATAATGTGAATGTGATGAATGTGAATGTGATGAATGTGAATGTGATACGTTGTGTTGGAAGCATACGCCTATTTTCTGAATTTTTCACTAGAGAATCGTCTTGTTAAACTCAGTTCACAAATAAATTTAATTTGATTATATAATCACACGGATGTATTTACAGGGTAGCTAGAGAGGACCGAGTACCAAATATTTAAATCCTTGTAGACATATATATATTTTTTTTTTAATTGAGCTCAAGCAAACAGGCGGACGGACCATCGAACTGTAAGCGATCACCATCGCTTATGGCCATGGACACCAGAGTTCGAAGGAGAGCTCTATTCACGCTTTTCGCGTATTTTCACGCCTCTCTAGAAGAATATAATCTCATATCGCCCAGTCTTAGTCTTTATCTTTATCTTTATCCATATATTAGTCTTCATCATCATCATCAGCCTATTTCGGTCCAATATTAGTATTCAGTGTGCTTCATTAGACTTATATAACATTTTGGGTCAAAATTATAGACACGTTTATGTAAAAGTTTCGTCCAATTAATAAATAATCATTCTACATGTGTAATATTTATGGTAGTTAATTCATGTATCATATATGTATGTATTATTGTTGTTTATGTATTTTACTTCATATATATTGGTTATTTAACCCTATTGTTATTAGTATTATATCTTTTCTTTTTTCTGTTCTTTCTTAATTATATATTTTGTTAAATAAATTAGTATGTCCTAAGTTAAAGTTAGTTG
Source organism: Croniades pieria auraria (assembly GCA_018248815.1). Lineage (NCBI taxonomy): Eukaryota > Metazoa > Arthropoda > Insecta > Lepidoptera > Hesperiidae > Croniades > Croniades pieria. Next base: position 1,572 of record DWJK01005854.1, read on the forward strand.
ATAAATACTGGAAGAGCGGAACATCCTAATACAGGCCCCCGGTACTTAAAAGGAGGCTCCAGAACCCTTATGATTGTAACTTAAGACTGTAAAGAAATAAAGATTATTATTATTATTATTATTAAAGTCAATATCGACGAATACGAAATAATCATTTTATGTCATATATTATGTATCTATTTGTTTCACCGGGTGATAATAATCGCCATCCTGGCAGACCTGACGTGCTTCTTCTGCATTCGTCAGTCTCTTCATACACGTACTTATGCTGGTATAGTAATAACGTGCTTGTTTTGTTCTGTAACACATTTAGCTACATTACTATGTATTTTACGGTCATCAAATTGACAGTAACGCTTTGGCAAAGAGGATTCGTTCAGTTTTAGAAGAAACGATAATAATAATCAATTAGTGAGACATAATTGCGCTTCTAACGTCACGTACAAATTACATGTGGATTAAATGTTGTATAGTTCGTAAATCAGTTTGTTGCGTGCGATCTTATTTTTATTGTAAGTTGATGAAAGTCTAATGGTTTAGAATTCATCGTCCAATGTGGGGGGTCCCGGGTTCAAATACCGGCGTGCACGTTTACAAAAGAGTACGATTTAAGATTAAATATTTATAAACTTTTTTGAGGCGTGTGAAATCTGTCACCCCGCACTTTCGGCAGCGTGGTAGCCTTAGCTCGTCTCATGCGAGCGCAGGCCGTGTTTCAGAGTGAAACTGTAGAACAGGTGGATGATAATTATGTTATTTTACGAAAATAACTTAAGGGTGTTTCGCAAATTTGGCGAATACGGTACTTTTTGCAGTAGCACCTTCCTTTCTACCAAAAGTCATAAACACAATATATGCATAATATACCATTCTGCATACTTATACTTGATCGAATAAATCAGATAATATCTGACAGGGAAGTTACAAGTCCCACGCGTATCTATAGGGAGAGAATGTAGAATATACAAGAAGCACGTCAACTGTGTCGAGATATTCGGGACTTCGTGCTCCCTGCCCACACCGTTAGTGTGTTGACGTAAGGGTACACATCAGTGACTATATACCGCTGTTTAATGCGGCGTTGTGCAATATATAACCCTCGATATAATCGCAGTCGGTGATTTCAGAAATAAAATTATGTTAGTTTCTACCCATTATAATTTGCGTCATGGACTAGATGTTATTTAGGAATTCGCTAGATTTGTGGTTTAACCAATTTTGGTTGTATTAATGAACAATATTTTATACCTATAAAAAAGTTAGATCACGCCTATAATCCCTGAAGTAGTAAGTGTAGTACACTGAGTGTTGTGCACTCCCACGTTTCACCAATTACGTTTACGTCTCATGGAATAGGTGGTGAGCCTATTGCCATACACCGGGCACAGATTCAGACTCCGAGTCACTACGAGACATTATAAATTAGAAAAATCCAATAGTACCCGACCCGGCAGTTAAACCCAGGACCTCCCAATCGGCAGCCGCGCTTGCAACCAGTCGACCAACGAGGCAGTCAGTATTTTATACCTATATTTATATAAAGCGCATACTACACCGCGGAAATTCGTACATTTATATAAACACATAAGGATTTTATAGTTATATGCCGCGTTGGTCGCGAGGTTGCTAGCACGATTGCTGATCGAGGGGTCCTGGGTTTGATTTCGGGTCGGGTTCTACATATATGATTGTTAGAACATATATTTTCTGTATATGGTAATATTCCATGATGGGACGTAAACGTAACTGGCATAGCGGAGGAGTTTATTGCACTCGCCTGCCTACTCCTGCAGAGAAATACGTCCTGATGTTACGTTGTATCACGTATAGTTTTGTATGGGTAAATATATCCTTATATGGTCATTATAGTATCTATAAAAGATGAATTAACATTTCGATAAGCCATTATGCACATATAGTTAATGTACATAACAGACATACATACATATATGGATATTACTTTAAGGAAACAGGATGCTAAAACTGCAGCAATATATCGAAATTTACACTTTCGTGTGCATATTAGGATTATTATCTAGCTGGTGTTAAATTATGCAGTCAAAGCAAATGTACTATAGGATAGCATCTTTGAGACAACTACACGGATCTGTGAGGAACATTGTTACTTAATGGCGGACATCGTAGAAACAACAAAGAGTATACAGAACTAACGACTCTCTTAGTTGGAGAGCACCGAGAAATAAAAGGTCGCTCGCCAATACTTGCTTTAAACAATACTTCTTTAAGCACTGCCATTACTGAGCCTGGTCGTCGCGTATTTTATTTTTGTTTTTATCGTTGCTCTTGAGCAGACGTTGGGTAAACACTCGCTTTTGGGTATATTTCCGAATAGACGATTTCCATACATTAATTTCTGTAGATAGACTGTACGACTACAAGGCTATAGGACTATGGGACGATAGGTAGAATATAGGACTTTAAGTTCATTGACAGTGCACTACACTCCTTTGCCTATCTCTTCGAGCATCACAGGCGTAAAATTACGTTTTTTAATGTATTTTTAGCGAATGTTTCTTCTTAGTATTTTAGTAACGTCTCTAAAATTGGGCTATTAATCTGATTTTAAATAACAATATTGTAATGTAAAATTATAATATTCGATTTATTGTTATTGTAACTTCTCCAGATACGTTAAGGGATAAGCAGAGATCACCGAAAGCCTAATATACTTATACATAATTACAGACCTGACATGCTTCGTCTACAGTCATCACTGTCTATACATTATAATAGATCTATATATGTATTAAATACATTCGTCTTTATTATTCGACACTACTTTGTGATGAGATGTAGATTTACAAACACGGAGAACATTTATCGCTCTCGTAACATTGTAATATGAAAACAATCAATGCCCGCTTGCCTGACTTGCCGCAGACACTCTAATAGCTCGTAATTAATGCGGGTAACGAGCGCCTGATACGTCATAACACAATGACAATGACAAGGAAAACACTATCTATATGTACACCATCATAAAAGTATGTTTCCAGTTTGCTTTCGACTGGACCTGAACGTTAAATAAAACGTAACGTCACGTCTGTATTCCCCGAAGGGATAAGCGCAGGAGGGCAGTAAATTCGCGCGTTTCACCAATCGGCGCCTTTGTCGGGCGTACCTAAATGTAGGTACGCCCGACAAAGGAATGAGTGGCATGCTATTGCAGAGGTCTATGTCCAGCAATGGAAGCTGACGAGCTGATGATGACGATCCTTATTATTATAATTAACGGTATAATTTACTACATAGCTATCTACTAACGTAACTGGTGAAACGTGGGACTTTAATGCGAACCTTTTCGGGGATTACAGGCGTGATTTTACGTTTAATAAATTGTGTCTTTAGCCACTTTTTTTTCATTCATGTTGAGTTCTACAAATTAAACACTTAATATTCGGATATAAAATTACGTCTCAGATTTCTAGGGATTAACCTTTACGAGGATTAAAATAAATACCCTTATAACTTATAACCTACGCTATTAAAGGAGTTATAAGACAAATGCACGAAGTTTTAGTCCTTACGAGTACGGTTTTTAAATTTGTATCTCGAGTACACTAAGATGTACGTGCGTGTTAACGCTTATAACTTTCCTTCTTCAATGTACAGGTTATGTAATTGGAAAATACTACATTTTTGTATCATATATAATGAGATTACATGCTTTATGCTTTATAAATTATATTATTTTGATGGTTCACTTTGTCTAAAATGTTGTCATTTTACTAGACAAAATAATAAAAGACGACATAAGATTTAATAACAATTTATTATGATAAATAAATCCGCGTTTAATTTCCGCAAAATGTATTTATTGCAATCTCGGGTAAATGTGTGCTTTCCATAATAATGTTTGTGTTGCCAGATGCAAACTCGCATACGAAATAAGTTTAAGCCGGTATGCAATACTTGATGAAAACGTTTCTTGTTGGAACTACGAGCATTCCGTATTCAATTTTGTTATAAAACTTTTCTTCTTGGTCTTTTGAGAAAAAGTTTACGCCATACACTTAAAGTACGTTCGTACGTGTGAACATTTAAAATGTTTCGGTTACAAATAAAGTTTAACTACCATTAAAAACAATGATCCTACATATATTACAAGAAATCAATGATAGTCTAGTAGTTTACACGTCATCCTCCCACTTCGGAGATTCTGACTTCAAATCCTGGCATGCACGTCTTACGAAAACAAATGTGCGTTTTAACATTAAATTTTATTTGCTGTAGCGGGAAAAATATATATATGTATGAATAATAAGGAGACCTGCAGATTTTTTAAGTTCTATATGGCATGTGAAGTCTTAGCCCTTCTCATTTAAGAGGAGATCCGCATCAACAGTGGAAGCATAAAAAGGTTAATGTTGATGGTGATAATGATCAGCCTAAGTCCCCTGCTGGACACAAGCCTCGCCTGGAGGGATTTTCCTTATAATCCCCACGCTGGGCTTGCAAGATGAGGATGACAGAGCACGGCTTCTCGCACCGCCTGCGCTGCTTCTGTTGATAATTATACTCACAGTGAATAGTTAAAAAACACAATAGGAATTGAATGGAATTTTTAAATCGCAATTATAGTATAGGTTACGACAGAGTAATAACAACGTGACGTCACGGAGCAGCTCCGGTGCGAGGCCGCATGTGGTTGTCGCCGTCCGGTGGAGTGCCTTAGGTGTAGTGTAGTGAGACAAAGCGACATGTAACCCCCGCTTATTTTAATACCCGCCAGTCATACATGTATTTGTTTATTGAATTTTATCAAAATTTATCGTTGTTGTTTAATTTCTGTTTTTCACTCTCCTTCTCTTTGTCTATCTTTGTATTTTTTATTTTTATCGAATTTCGCAAGTATTTGTAAATATTTTTCTTTTTTTAAATCCCTGTTATGTATTACGTTCGTAAGCAGGCAGGCAGTACTATGGACATCAGTCATAACTTTCTTATCTATGACATAAAGTCGAACTACGATCGTTTATTGTCAGGTGAATAATTTCAACCTTGAAGCACCGCTGATAATATTGTAATCTAATTCTAAGACTTCGGCATTTTAAAGGCAATATATTTAAACATCATCATCATTATCATCAGAAAGTTCAATACTTGACATAAGCTTCCCCTAATGAGGGTGTTTCTTGCCCATTACACGATTATAAATTTATTATAGACATATGTTTTATTCTAGGTTATTAAATGGCAGACAAAACTAATTAAGTACTATGAGGAATACACCCAGTGGTAGGCACCAAACAATCCAGTTAAATTCCGGAATTGCAACTAATACGAACTTGTGACGTCACAATACACAACAATTTAATTTGACGCACGAATGTCCCACTAAATGTGACTGGTAACAGTGTTGTTGGCAATTTCGGCCGGTGATATTATTATCGTATTCAATTGAAGTGCGACAATTATGTGAATGGGAGCGACAAAGCGACTGTTCCATTGTGTTAGATATCTACGCTGACACAATAGTTTGGGACATCATGTATAGTACACGCCTAGGATATACTAAATTAAAATACAAAAATAGCAGCTCAGAATCTGGACTTATGGCCGATGTGTGGTGATAGACTCATGCATGTACAGTTGGTAACTCGTGGGAGTAACACAATCCTCACTTAGTCCTTTGGAAAATACAGAAGTGATGTTACTATGATAGAAGCTAATAAGTACTTTTTGAATTTCTAACGCCAAAGTTACATATTTTTATACATAACCTTTCATAATATTTTAATATATTACATATCGACAAAAGGCAATGGGCACATAACAACTGCTTTTATAATTTAGCTGAATGTTGTGTCGCCGCACCATTTGTCGACTAATGTTATAACGAACACGTTGTGAATCAATACTCGCAATATCATTACATGGACAATGTTGTAGGAAAACGATTCTCCGGTAACTACACATACACGTAATGAAAAGGTTATACCTACCGTTCAATTAAACCAATGTGTGTTTACTAAGGTATCTGTTAAAACAAAATTTAAAAGAAACGTCAATTTTGATATTTTTCTTTACCGGGCACATTCTAATTTATAATTTCAAGTTAATTAACATTTCAGTTTACATTCATTGTAATTCTTACAATAGGTATTGCTCACAATATCGTTTTAAAATATTGCAACGAACATAAAGCAAACAAAATAAAAGCATTCGTCTAAAAGTCTTAAATCATGACTGTGTAAAAGGAAATACGAAAAGAGGTTCATTCGCTTCGGTTTCTACAGATGTTGAGCTTTGAAACGCTACCAGAGTCACATGGATTGTTCGTGCTCTATCAAATGACGAATCCCATCAATTGCACTTATACTGATGCCAGGAGAGCCATAAACATTGTTGCTACTTACTTTTAGATAGTATATTTAGTCTTGTTTACATTTTCAGGTTTATTTTTATATGTAGATGTTTAATGTTTATTTTTATATGTAGATTCAGTAAAGAAAGCGCTAATGGGTCTGAATAAAAAATATATGACTTTAAAAAGGTTACACCACGTTCTTTATTTAGACTCATCTTTTTCTCTTCTTCCCTAGCAAAGATTAATTCTGCACTAAGCGGGCACCACCAACTAATTTGACTAATAAAAAGTTTCGGTTTTTACAAACGGATTATCAGTACTCTAAGGCAAAAAGTATTGGTCAAGTTATATAAGGTCGCAGAGACATTTTTGCCTGACACTTGTATAGTCTTGTAGAGTCCTTGTCACATCGAAATTTCAATTTAAGGTAGCCTGCATGTGCGCTGTGAGGCTGCCTTACTGTCGTATACAAGCTCTCAACCAAATTACTCGTCCATTGACCGGTTCTTCAATAGAGGGATGGTTAGGGGACCACTAAGGAATTGTGTTTAATTGATTTTCCACATTTTGTTGTTAACTTTATGAAATACTGAATATTTGCTTAGCCAGTAATGTTTAAACTGAAGATTAATATGATGAAGACTGATATGTTATATCGGACTTGACGTCACATCACGCCTGTAATGTCCGAAGAGATAGGCAGAGGATTGCAGTACACTTTGACGTTTCACCAGTTACATTTACAGACCACTTGAGAATAGGTGGTGGGTCTATTGTTGCCAACGAGCACAAATCCAGACTCGCCTAGAGAAAAACTCAAAAGGTGTTTCTTTCGGTTAGTCCCTTTAACGATATTTCAATTGTTATAGCACACTATTCTTCTACTATATAATTTTAGTACAAGCATAAACAAACGTAAGAGTCTATCGTGTACCTCATTTGATGATAATGTACTTTTTTGGAGTTTACCGAAACTAGACCTTGGAGAGTAAAAAGGCTCATGAAGGCCAATTATTTTCAAGCTTTTTATCATGAAAGAGATATTTAATTGCGAATGGAGTTCTTGTGCGTAGTTCGGTTCCAATTGGTTTTTAAGTGCGTATAAAAACAGGAATTCGCATGATTTCATAATCAAGTTATACAGTTTATGATATATGTATATTTGTTAAGTGTTCCTATATTTATTTTTGTCTTTTTGGCATTTTTAAATTTTAATACGTTTTGGATTAATAAGTAAGTCTACACAAATATTAGTACTCAGTTTCTGTATTAATTACTGACCCAGTTTCAGCATTAGCAATGAATCTCGCCATTCGCGGCTTTATCACGTTTTTATGTCCGTCGCGGGTTAAACTTTTTGAAACTTTAATTTATTAGATGTCTCAGAGCTCTCTTGTTCCGTTCCGTTTTATGTATTTTGTGCCACCTCTTAAAATAATGAGAACAGAAATGGACTTGGCTTTATTTTCAACCTACAAGTACAAAGGTAAATGCGTTCGAATTTTGTTACAAACTTATCAAAGCGGAATGGGGAAAAACATTTCGATTTCCGAATTTTACATCATATCCATGATAATTTTAATTAACTACATTTTTGTTGGAGGGCGAGTGTAAATAAGCTTCATTTTATAATAACAGGAAATGGGTATGCCGGCAACTTCCTACTAACTGGGCATGGCTGCGTAGAAAAACATTTTTAGTCAAAAATGGAACTTTACTGTAATCAATGATTTGAAATAAACAACTATATGCCTTGGCCGCTGACGAATAGGAATGAAGGTGATACAAGAAACTACTTTGCCATCCCCAACCCGTGCGCTCAGAGTGCGGATTATGGGCAGAAAAAACTTAGGGAAGGTCTATGTCCAGCATTGGATTAGATTACTCTTCAGGTATAAACTAGAAGGGAAAGATATTTTTACGTGAATCTGTCTAAACGAAGTGTAATAAGGACTCTGCTGTATAGCGACACAAAAGACATTCGAAACGTGGATCTCTTCCAACAGATTGTTTAGCCAACAACCATGTCTAAAGAATCATTATCATTAACATAATCAGCCTGTCTCAGTCCACTACTGGAAATAGAAAGCCTTTTACAGACTTTTGACTATAATCCCCATGCTGGTCATGCGGGTTGGTGAACTAAGAATCAATGGTATTATTATCCCAATACACCTCAATCAATTCTAATAGTATCATCAACCGATAAAAAAGCGCAAAATTGTCTGTTTTTATTGGAGCAAGTGAGAACGTGTCCTAACAAAGATTACACTCGTAAAATACTGTTGGATACAGCGAAACGAGGCCGGTGTAGCAATATGTTTCGCTTCGTTCGAATTCGACTACAAAAATGACGAGTTTGCATACATATACCGATTCTGCATTATCAATTTTGTAGTAGTTAATATTTTATAATGATATATGCTTTGTTTAGTATTAATATATAACATAATGACTATTTTAATGATACGACTGGCAGCAACAATGAATTATTATTTTCATCGATTCTTGTGGCACACATTTAGCGATGGCTAAAATTTTAAATTTATTAAGGGCGACAATTATTCAAAAAGCGCGTCAAGTCTGTAAGGATAGGGATATTTGCCACTCGGTGCTTTCTGCTAATTATATAATAATGAGAATAGTTTTAAATTCAAGGCCCTATATGGAGGACGTATACACTCAAGTCGTAATTGTACTAGCGATAATCAAAATATCATCCACAACACATTAGCTCGAACCCTATTTCAAATCGATTACGGGATTTTGCATAAATGGAAACAAGTTTGCGTAGAGAATTTTTGATTATGTAATGTGAAACGCGTTACGTCGAGCGGTTGGGTAGCGTTTCAAATAAACGTTATGGTAAACGATGGGACATATATTGTTTTAATTAAGTTAGTTCCTGACCGTATTCGGCCACAGCGACTGGGGACCAACTAACGAGAGCTTCGTTGGTGCGCTCTCTTATGA
>DWJK01005855.1:0-10872 GCA_018248815.1 Croniades pieria auraria
GTCAATTCTTTATAAATGCTACAGTGTACAGAATGTTGGCGACCTAATTAAATAAATAAATAAATAAATAAATACGGCCCTAACCCTCTCAATATGAGTGGAGACCCATATTCCAACAGTGGAATGTTAATGGGTCGATTATGAGTGATACAAAAAAGATTTAAAAAGTGTCCATCAGTCCCATATAAAATATCCTTAAAAAAAAAAGCGTTATTGATGTGTTATTTTTAAAGGTAGAGTTAAGCGCACGTTGCTTGTTAAGTGGCAGACCATACCGGTTTCTCCTGTTCCTTGAGCTTGGGCAGCGGACGCTCCTCGGGCTCCTCGCGGCGGTCGCGCGAGCGGCTAGGGCGCGCGCGACCGTTGCGTTCGTCGCGCCGCCGCTCCGGCGACGGCTCACGCTCGTGCCGGTCGCGCGACTCGCGTCGGTCGCGCGAGTCCCGGCGACCGCTGGAGTCTCGACGGCCGCTCGAGTCGCGCCGCTCTCCCGAGTACTCGCGCCTGTCTCGATCGTCCCTGTAGTCGCGTCTGTCGCGCTCGTCCCTGTGATCGCGTCTGTCTTCATCTCTGGTGTCGCGACGGTCCCTGTCGTCGCCGCGGCGATCCCTGTCGTCTCCGCGACGGTCCCTGTCGTCCCCGCGACGGTCCCTGTCGTCCCCGCGACGATCTCTGTCGTCTCTGTCGCGACGCTCCCTGTCGTCTCGATCGCGTCTATCGTCCCTATTATAGTCGCGCCTGTCCCTGTCGTCGCGCGTGTAGTCGTTCCGGTCCCTATCGTCTCGCGAGTAGTCGCGCCGGTCTTTATCGTCCTTGGAATAGTCACGTCGATCCTTATTATCTCTATTGTAACTACGCGAGTCTCTTCCACGGTCGCGATCGTCTACAAAGTTATATCATAGGTTACTTACAAGTCATAAATAATAATCAGGGCTACAATATGAAAATGAAACAAGGCTATATAATAAAATCATTCTTACCGCGTCTTGGTGCCGCACGACGGTCGCCGGAATGATCATTCTGTAAAAAATATACATGATTAAAAACTTACAAATGCATGACATCTAAAACCAATTACATTAAATTTAATTGCAAAACGCCGCTTACTCTACGCCCCCAACGTTCCTTCTCTTCGGTCGCGCGTCGGGCTTCCTCCTCTTGTTTTCGCAAACGCTCTTCGATTTCACGTTCCCTATGAAAATAACATATTCTAATACTAACAGTCTCTTATTAAAAACAATATAAAGCTTAATTTTAATAATATAACCGACATGTGGGTATAGAGCGACCGTATTGTACATGAATGTATACGACACGGTGTCTAGTTAACCCTGCTTCACTATAGCGCGTGTAAGTAATTTAATACTTGCAACAATTGTACAGGAGTTATTACAATTGTTACTATATTGCGCACAATAGACGAGTTTTAGTAAATTTTATGTTGAATTGGAAGAATGCCCAATTTATAATTGAAAATGATATTTTAACTTTTTTGATTGTATTGTTTTAGTTGAGTTTTAACAAGTAAATAGCTTATTTTGAACTTTTTTGTGTTGAATTAAATAAGTCTCATTACTTGGATGCAGTGTCGACTGGTTTGGCGGCTCCGAAGACCTTCTCGGCGGAGACCGGTTTAGGGGTACTCCGGTCCTGCTTGTCTTCCAGGGGTGCTCCGTCGGCCGGCTTGGTGGGCACCTCGGGCTCGCGCGGCACCGTGCGCGGCAGCAGGTTCAACTTGGGTCGCTCGCGAGGCTTCACATCTGTATCGAAATGGAGAAATTAGCTTCTTTTCTTACAACAATACTACTTGATGCTTGTGTAGTTTAAATATTTGTTTTTTGCTTATTGTTCTTGTGGTGATCGCCGTAAAGAACGTTTCATTAACGAAGCAAACGATGCCAACGTCGCGTCATTAAATTTACGAAATACTGAAATTTTATATATGGTAAGGAATCGACATAGATTAATACTGTTCACGGAACGAATGCCATGTCAAACTATGTAAGATCGTGAATAGTCTCGTAATCGATCAGTGGTCGGTGCTAGATCGTGTAGTGCGGTGTGAAGGTGCGGGGCGGGGCGGGGGCGCACCTGCGGGCGGGTCGCGCTCGCCGAAGCCGCGCGCGCCGAAGCCGCGGCCGTCGCGGCTCCTGCACACACGCACACACGCACACGTCACCACCGATACTTTTTAGCACACGATAGGCTAGCGTCTGTCCACCGCGCCGCCCGATAGAAAGCGCGGATGCTATACTATAGACGATAATTTAATCATTCTATATTATAGCCGTCCCCTCTTGTCTTCTATTGTTCCGTTATCTTTAGATGCTTGATTATATGTACTGTTAGGTGCACGGAAAATTATAACGATTTAATATTTATATATTTTATATTTAATTGGTGCTCATGCTTCTTGAAATCGAGGCCGGTATTAAATCTCTTTATGATATTTAAGTTGTAGAGACGTAGATATTAAATTGATAATTTGTTATCTTCGAACAAAAGTTAGTATGTCTATAGATTACTCAGCTGGATCGGTGTATTGTATTCTTACCCAAATCCGTCTCGGTCTGCGGTGCGGAAGCCGTCCCGGCCGCCGTATCCGGTGCGTTCACTCCTGCCGGTGCTAAAAACATATTTAATTATTGCAGACATATATACACAAATATATATTTTTTCGATTTTTGTTACACATAACTTTAATACAAGTGATAATTTATTTATATATACAGTGAAACCTAGTTAATTTAAACCTGAATAAGTGAGAAACCTCTATTAATGAGTATTCCAATAAGGTCCCGGCATTTTGTCATCGACTTACAGCCGTTAATGGGATTTTTGGAACCTGGTTAAATGAGATTTGATTTCTAGGATTTTTTCGATGTTTACACATGTCCTTGTTTGTCAGTACTATCTCAGGTTTTGACCTACAAAGAAGGGAATAAAAGTATACAAAATGTCCAAACGTAAATATAAAACATTTTCGGCAACTGAAAAATTAAAGACTATGATTGTGGAAGTCGCGTGATTAGCTGTGAACGGAGAATACGATACCATGTCGAACTTGTGTAGATTTATTTAAAATAACGAGAATATTCGTTCTCAGTATGTTGATGGAAAAGGAAAACTAAAATGAATCCTGAACTTGAAAACTGTCTCTCGACATGGATAAAGCAGGATATACTTAATTCGTAACACCAAAAGTACACAATTTTATTAACATTTCCACCTCTATAAATGGAATAACGGTAAATTTCGACCTCTATAAGCGGGGGCCTCTGTAAATGAGACAACTATAGTTTTAAATCTGTCTACTTGGAAAACTAGATAAATGAGAACCTCTGGATAAATGGTGCAAAATCCTCGATCCCTCGAGATAGTAACTAACCAGGTTTCGCTGTATTAAAGTTACACTATACTACCTTAACTATAAGATTATGAAATCTTAAGTGATTTTGTTTTATTAACCCACAAGAGGTCAATAAAATATAAAGAAACAAAAAAGTATTTCACTTCACACAAACAAGACAGAAATGTTAACAACTTAATTTAGGTAAATCTTTATTCAAACATTTAGACACCTATCCGAGGTTAGGTTAACCTAGGTAAGATAGGGCGAGGATGTTTTCGTTCAGCACTAAAAAATGAGTCTCTTAAATGGATATAATATATCATTTTCAAAAGGGGCGCCTTCTGTTGTGGTTTCACACGTGTATTTTGTCGGGCACGACGTTTAAACGAAATTATTATATATCAGCGCCAACCTTCGGGACAAAAAAAAACAACGTAGACGAGCAGAAAACGGTACCGAGGTGCAAAAAGTAACAAGTGTAAGAAGCGACGCACCGCTCGTCCCCGTAGCGGTCGCGGCCGAAGGAGTCGCGGCCGGCGTAGGGCGCGCGCGCCGGCTCGGGCGCCGCGCGCTCGCCGTCGCGCCACGCGCCCGGCCGCGTCTCCGCGCTCGCTGCAACACCACCCGCTTAGCACGCGGCCCCGCACGCGCCCCCGCTGCCCCACTGCCCCCCTACTGCCCTACTGGCGCTCGCTCAGTATTGAGCCACTCTCTGCGGAGCGAGCCGAAGATTAGTCTGAATTGAGTTACGGCGCTGCCGCGTCACGGATCGAACTTAAATCGCAGGCACGTGGGGAGTCCCAGGGGCGCCCGAGGCCGAGTCTCGTCCTGGGAGTCCCCGACGGGGCCCCGGGGCCCGAGTTTCCGGTACCCCACCGTCGCTGTCGGCGACGCCCGCCGGCTAGGTGGGTGCGAGGGTCGACCGCCCTCGCCGCCTTAACTCAGACCTTCCCGGGATGAAAGGAGTAAGACAAATCGCCAATTTGTTTTATGAGGATGTGTGCATTTTATCATTTACATTCTTGAATCGCAATAAACATAAATTAATAAACATGTACCGCGCGAACTGCGCGGCACACGTAGCAGACGACTTTGAAAGATGTCATACGACGATACCTCTCTCGAGTTGAACTGCATGCACGCACACAAAAAACCTTGACGATTATTGTACTCTGCGTGTACATCCCAAGTGTGACTTTTCAGCTCGCTCCATAACAAAAAGTACTCAATATGCACATCATAGCGACTTAATCACGGAGAGTATACGACTACATTTTATACACGAGTGCATCACGTGCACCTCTCAAATGGTTGCTCCGTCGCAAAATGGTAAACAACATTAAAGGTAGTAAAAGAGATAATAGTAGGTAGATATGGCCGGCGGAGGCGGTACGTACAGTCGCGCTCGCGCTCGCGCTCTCGCTCGCGCTCGGGGTTGCGCGCGCGCTGCTGCGGCTCGGGCACGGCGCGCGGGCCCGAGCGCCAGTCGCCCATCGTGCGCTCCGGGTCGTACTCTCTGTCGAAACGTATTCGTTTTATTTAATAAAACTGATGTAGTACATCTTTATTGCATTATCTCCACTTTCATAACTACCCTAGTCGTTTTTGTATGTGATGAGATGCATAATTATTTTTAAAAGACCTGTGATTTCAATTAAAACTTGATTTAAATATGTTGGCAGGATCATTTAGAAAACGAAAAATTTCCTAAAAAGTAAATGCAATTTGTTAAATTCATGCACCGTTACATTGAAACGCGGAAAAAATATTATAACCGAATGCTTATACTTTATGCACACCAATTTAACAAATTACAATATACATTAATAATTTGCACAGTTGCAGAACGAAAACCAAACCATGACTGAATAGGATTACTTTGAATAATAGGCGAGCTGAAAAGTAGAATTGTTATTAAGAAACTAATTACAAGCTCTTTGACATTATTAACTCTACTTTATATGATATGATATTCAGTGTCCGTTAATTATTTTAATATTTGGATCTATAATAAAAATGATTAGGCTTTATTTTAATTTGTTTGTAGCAAAAACTTGTTTACATTCAAACAAAGTCAACAAAAATGTTAAAATTTTCTAAAGAGTATGTGTTCTGAAATATCTAATGACCGAGTAGAAAAAAAAAATTAAATATCGAATTGACGTTGATAGAATAGGAAATACAAAACTTCTAAATTCAAAAACTCTTTTTAAAATCTATATGACATCACTGTGGCCAGCAGCGTTGTTCATTCATTCAAACTATATTAAAACGCAATACCAGCTGCGTTTTTAACAATGAACAAAGAACTTTAGGGTAGTTTCTCAGGCTAATAATAATTCCTTTACCTGTCCCTGTCGGATCGACCACTCCTCCCCATACGGCGATCAGTGTCCTGTGTAGCGACGTCTATTCTTATTCTTCTGCCTCCTATTGTCTGTCAAACAAAGCGGATGTTTTTTGAAATGCACAGATAAGAACCAACCAACTTGCATATAGATATGCATGTGTCAATAGTAAAGTATTTTAGGAACATAAGGCAACATAATTATATTTGAGTTCGTTGCAGATAGGATTTTCTGAACTACATACCAGAAAGGTAACAAATAAACTGTGTTTATTAATGTTATATCAGCATAGATTCGGACTGATGAATTTCAATTTTGATAGTTTTAATTTTTAATAAATGACATTCTATCAGGATTTAAGATTTACAAGTTGTTTTCTAAAATACTTTTGAATATGTAAAGTTTTTAGAATTTTTTCAATTTAGTTTCATGTTTCGCTAATGTAAAAACTTATTTGCCGTCTATTTCACATTAAATTTACCATCTACAATACATACATAATTTAAGAGTTTTAATTCCTAACAGTAGGATTTACTTAACTTTCAATTACTTTGGATGATACTCGTTTAAATAGTTTTAAAAAATATTCATGCTACATAATATTTAATGTTTACTCACCAAATCAAGCATATTCATAGCATTGATGAGACTGTCCCTGTCTTCAAAGTCTACATAACCGTAACCTTTGAGGCGATCACCTTCTCTTGGCAGCCTCAAATTGGTAATCTGGAGAATGATTTAAACAAATGTTATCACATAACATTCACTCATTCACAAAGACTGTTTGTTGTAAAAGTTGAGTATATCTGTGTTATAAGTAGCAACGTCTGAATTTAATTGGACTAAGAAATTATGTAAATATTTGAGGGTATCTATAAAGTATATTATTAATATACAAATTTCTTTTCCAGAACTTACTGTCAGATTCATATATTCAGTTTTTTATCTAAATTAACTATTAAAAACGTAGTATATTGATAATAGAACTATAGCAATTGTTTTTGTTTACTTTATAATATGAGTACTGTTAATATGTAGTTGATATCTTTATTGTAACATCTGAAATATAGGAAGTTGAACAAAATGTGGACTTAATGTCTAGTGGCATTCTCTATCAGCCAACCTTTGGTGTAAGTGAAAAATGTTTGACATATTCAAAATTGGTTACAAATTTGCTGCTCCTGAGGATTTAAAGTTAATCTCAAAAATATTTGTGCTGTTAGCAAGTACACAGAATCCAACTCAAAATAGTTCAACAATGGCTTGATTGTTGAAATACATATGTATATGTAAAGATATGATGAAATATATGCTCCAGAAGAACCAATTAAAAGTGCCTTAGAGATTACAACTGTAAGTGTCCACTTGCAGGAACATTGTAACATTATAAGATAAGGTTAGCAGCGGATACAATTGACACATTAATTCAATATGACAAGGAGTACATTACATACATGTCATGTAGGAGGTATAATTATCATTTAACACAGAACCAGCTGTTGTAAGACGAGCAGTATGATGTTACAAAGGTCAAACCTTAAGTCCAGTAAAGAGCTCCGTGATAGCGCTCTCATCGACATCGTAAGGTAAGTTAGAGATGTGCGCGATGAAGGGCGGGCGGCGTGGAATGGACTCGTCGTCCACTGCCAGTCCGCCTCGAGCTGCCCTTGAAGCGGACGGCAGTACCACCGGGGCACGCGGTCGGGATCCATAGGTATAGCTCTCTGTGGCTAGATTCAGAAGCAAAATGAAAAACTTAAAATAATGAATTATGTTTTACTATTAAATGTTTCGTAAGTATTTGTACACATGATTAAAAATGTAAAGGCTATCAATGACTCAAATATAAATATTAATTAATGGTTTCGTCCACTTTTATACTTATTTAGTTTTAATCTTACAAGCTCTGTTTTAAATGGAATTTATTATTCGGTTCACTAACTTGGATATTATACATTATGATATTTATAAATATGTATTACATTTTTAAAATTTGTTTGCCAATTGAGTCAGCCTTAAAAATGCAATGAGCTAGCTTAGATGGAAGCAATGTTAAAACGCAAGCTAAGTGAGATAGGTAAAATATATTGATTTGATAGAGCATAAATTATTTCTAGAGTATGAAACGGAATTTGAGTAACGAAATACAATGTTTACAATGAATTCATTTAACAACCTTCAGCAATCTGATATTTCCTGGAATTTATTAGCATGTTTTGCTCTACAATGTAGATCAATGTATAAAATGTGGCATATTAATGATATGTTCTATTTAAATTATTAAACACTGATAAAAGCTACTAAAAAGTAAAGGCTTATTATTGTCTGAGACATATTTTTTTGAACCCACCCTCATACAGTACTTGGTATAAATTTCTGAACCATTTATTGCTTTAGTTTTAAGAAAATTTATGCAAATTTACACTTAACCACATTCTAAGTGTTTTCTGATGGAGGTTGGTCATTACTTACAATTTATTAAGACTTGAAGGGTTACAGGAGAAGACCCTATTGCTTTATAGCAATATCCTTTCCCTTAGCATTTTGAATAATTAGACATTTCAACAGAGAAGTGTATTTATAATTAAATAGGTGTTAGCGTCTTTGTTCTATTATGCAATTGTAGGTCCCCTGCATTCTGGTCTTTTTTAAATTCACTACATGTTTTCCCTTTATCAACTTTTTCTAACATATTTCTCTAAAATGTAAAGCAATAAGGAATGACTGATAGTCCTTCAAATGATGATCAAGAAAAAAGCATATACTTTTGTCCTCTATGGAATAAATAAAAGTATATAATAATAATTAACGATAATTATGTAACATAATACATTTTGTCTCTCTTTCATATATTGATTCAAACATCTTGGTAAAATTGGAATAACAAAGGCTGTGAAACAAAATTAACAATGTCGAGATAGTATCAATCATGTGCTACTCCAAATAGATAGAAAGTACAGGTTATTATGAAGACACAATTTTTATGCAATATCATCATCATTATCCTGTCTACATCCACTGCTGGACATGTTCGGATACATCCTAGACCCTCAGGCTAGACTCATGGCTTTTTTTTATAATATGGAAAAATTAAATAGATGTTGAAAGGTGAAATTTTGATGAAATATCTGTAATTATTTATGTAAAATGTGTGTATAGCTTAGTGTGGATGGTAAGGTGAAACGTATATGATAATGAAGAAACATATATTTATATTACACAATAAATTATTATATTGCCTCACACAAGGGAGGCATACAGCTGTTATCTATGAGCTTGCTTGAATGGTAATAAATATAAGTCTTAGGACTTGTAACATAATAAAGTGTCACTTAATATTTTATTATTTCTATTTATGTCCAATACATGACAAGTATGACAATGTGACTATATGACAGTGATAATCTAGTGGTTAAAAATTCAGCCTCTCAATCCGGGGGTGTTGAGTTCAAATCCATGGTGTGCACCTCTTTACAAGTGTGTTTTAAATTTAAATATCACTTGCTAACATTGAAGGAAAACATCGTGAGGAAACTTGCACACCTTAGAAAAAAAATTCTAAGGTGTGTGAAGTCAACCCCAACCCACACTTAGCCAACATGGCAGACTACGGCCTTAACCCTTTCAATATGAGAGAAGACCCATATTCCAACAGTGGAATGATAAATGGGTTGATTATTTTTTTTTATTATGTGGAAATATTCTAACTGCCAATTTCATTGTGGGATGTTCATGGTGTAACATAGGAGTGTACTACACTCCTTTGCCCACCTCTCCAGGGACTACAACTGTGATGTTATTTTTTTGTTAACATTCCATATTATAGTGTGATATAAATGTATTGTGCCTAATTACATGCAACATAGTTGACTGGCCCATTGGTGGTTAGAGAATCTGATCATTGAGATAGGGTTATGGGTTAAATCGAAAAATGAGTAATGATGCCACACAGATTAAATATTTGTGTGATGACTACAAGTACTTGTTCTGTGTCTATTAATATATATACATTTAGTTTATCTGCAGTCTGCTTACCACATAACAAGTCTCTGTATGCCTTCTTTGCAATTAAATGGCTGTATGAGCAGATGATATAAGACAAAATTATTATTAATTATAAACCCTCAGCTGTAACAGGGAGCAGGCCAATGAAAGACTAGTCTGAATTGAGTTGTAACCGAAGTTATCTCGTAGATTGTGCTAAAATCGCTGGTCACGGGAGTTTCCAACGGTAATAGTTTCAACGTCTCCACCATATGCCGGTATCCTCAACTCGATACTGTACCGTGATTTATGGTTCCCCCACCTCTCCTGTGAGGAGAGCATCCAGCTAGAATGTGCTTTGACCACATGAATGACCTTTACTCAGACCTTCCCGGGGCGAAGAGAACGACTGACGCTCTGTGTGTGCACCCCAATTACGAGATTATCATTGGCTCGCCATTACCCTATGCATCATCATTGGGTTCTACAAATTCTCTATACTAATGCAATATAATATACAGTGAATTATACTTACGTTCCTCATCTACGGAATCTGCCCAATTGTTTATTGTAGGGATTGTAGTCGGCTCTGCAATAATGTCTGTGATGCTGGCCGGAATCCATTTTGCCTTCTTTGATTTCTTGCCTGCAAGGGTTACGTGAACACAAATCAGATTACAGTGTCAAGGAAGGGCGAATAGAACAATTAAATACGACTAGAGGGCATGTAATGATGACGCATAGCGAGTGAACGACCTACTCCGATTTTGGAAAGCGGTTATTAGTGGTCATAATGCAAGGATAACTCGAATTTATGAAACATATGGTCCGGTGAATTCTATAACGGTTATACAAATTTTTTAACAACCAACAAAAGGACACATGGCAAATTAAAAGTTAGTGGTCCTAAAGTTGAGAAATGTGGCCACGCGGTAAATCCAAACGTCTGCAAAGGTGAAATGATGACACGTTAGCACAATTAAAACGCCATTATAGATACCAATGATACTCCTGATGTAAAATCGACCACTAGGAATGCGATATATGTCCTAAAAATAGATTATGAAAGGCAAAATCTAATATATTTCGGTAGTTTTTCTTATGACAAAATTAATGGAACTAACCTGTAGCGGCCATATTACAAGGCTGGGGCTAGTGTTGCCACTGCCGTAACCTACTACAGTACCATTT
>DWJK01005856.1:0-10871 GCA_018248815.1 Croniades pieria auraria
CCATGGTTACGTTTCACCATGGTTACTTTTTACTATCGTTACGTTTCACCATGGTTACGTTTTACCATGGTTACGTTTTACCATGGTTACGTTACGATTTTGGTGTCACGGTATCAAAGCAGAGCGAAATGAAGAATCCAGAGTGCCACAGACTTAAACACAAAGATAAATGCATAAGAACAGATCTAGAATATATAATAGGTTTATCATTATTAGGTATTGTCGCTTAGTTGAGGATCGAATTTACACCATGTTTATCAACAGCTGCACGAATTATTCTCCGGCAGCCAATTCTAACTTAAGTTTTGCTCCAACCTAACTTTGTTGACAAACTGACATTTGCTTGGACTCGTGTAATACATAGTTGGGCGATTTTAAAGATTTCCACGCGGACCAACTGCACGTTGGAGGATTTGACACGCCTTAGAGAACATTGTGAAGAACTAGGGGAAGATATTATGCAGAAGATGCGTGGGCTTCCGATTGCGTGAGAATATTCATTCTAAATTTAATTGTATTGTAAGTCAATCCTTATACTTTTATCATTGCTCGATACGTAAGTGGCTGCGTTCTTCAAATATGTGGAAACGGAGTTTCATAGAAATCTAAAATCACGTATATACATTTTGGATATGACATACTTATGCCTAAATAAGAAACTCAGGTTATACCGTTCATAAATGGTCATCTAATGACCACATAAGGAGAAGGAGTCTATTCGCACCTTACATGTGATACTTGTTACGCTACTAACTTGGATGTCATGTTACCTCTACTTAAAAATACTTATAGGTTCGTCCTTAATAGGAACATATATTTTATTGCTCAATTTATCTGAAATTTAAACCTTCGCGATGTACTTTTCAATGATTGTTTATGGTTTAAGACATTTGTTTTCTCAAAAGATTGACAAAACAATCACTTGCAGAGAAAAAAAAAAAAAAAAGAAAAAAGATAAATTTTGCGTATTATTGTCTATCGCATTTCGGATACTACTACTAATTATAAATTATGATTATAAGTGATTATAGGAATTACAAAATATGAATTATTGAATAATTTCAATGTATGCTTGAATAAATCCAAGTGCGTGCAATATCGTAACTAGTATTGGCATAGATACGCAATAACATCGTGAATTCCAGCATTTTCTACATATTTTCAACTTATATTAAGCATTACCGTTAAGTTTAAAAAGAAGTCTTGTTAATATTAAAATGTGATGTAATTTTCATTTATCAATATTACTGGGTAAGGTTAAATTTGCCAATTAACGCTTAGATATCCGATGCCACAAATGAGAGGTACAGTAAAAACTACATAGAATATGAGGATTATAAAAGAGAATTCTCATCACCCGGGCCTCTACAGTCGCTACGCACGAATTTATTAAGCAAGCAAGGTGACAGGATCGATGAGACTGCACACGCGCACTGCGCGAACCACGTGGCCGTCAACAGATGGCGGTGGCGGTCGGCGCGCATGCGTCACTTTATTGAACGCACGCTCACACCGACAGCACGTACGCTCACACCGACAGAACGCACGCTCACACCGACAGAACGCACGCTCACACCGACAGCACGCGCGTAAACTCTGACATAAATCATATGTTTCGTAAGTATACGGCTTCAAATTGCCTCCGCGAGCCCGTGGCGCCTAATGACTGCCTTCCCCATGCAACTACCAACCATGTTCGAATTGGAATAAAGCCTGAATTTCCTAAACTTGAGATGTTTCAATGGCAGAAGCAGTTGAGTGAACTAAATGGTTCGTCGCGGGCAGCCGCGGTCGTCAATTACTTACAATCTGGTTACCGTTTGCAGGTTAACATGCTTCTATCAGTTGAGGAATAAAATTATCTTGGAAATAGTTACCTCATATTAGTCTCCTCATTAAAGTAGCAAAGGAAACCGTTTTATTAGGAAACATTAAAAACTACTGCGTAGTAGAGCACGTGGTTTAGACAACATATTCTGGATATTTCATAATGCTGCTTTCATACACTTAGTTTTTAGTAACAGAAGATCGCGGTAAAGTGGGGATTTGTGAATAGTAAAAGATTTGGATTTTGGAAAAGTCAAAGCCATCGATTTATCCACAGTTAAATTTTAAACGAATTTGTATGACTATGGCTTAAGACATTCATTTTCTCTCAAATGATTAACTGAACAATCACTTGCAGAGAAAAAAAATCAAAATAAATATAACAGACAATTTGTAAGGCAAAAATAAAACGGTTTTTTTTCACCAATGGAGTGTACGAGTAACCATTATTTTGTGTGGGTGTGGACAAAAATCTACAAGCGAATGCTATTGTAAGGCCTATAACACAGTGAAAGACAGTTTAGAGAATATATATTTATATTATCTGTGTTTGTTTGTATAATAAATTTAGATGTCATATTTATTGTTAAAATTAGGTAAGATTGTAAATTCGTATTGTGTGTGTGTTCATTATCGTGGCAGTTATTTGTACATTTATGGATTTGTTGGTATATAAGTAGTACATATATTTTAATTCTAGTTTTATCGAGGGTACCATTGTTGGAGAGTTGTGTGAGGTCATTTTATTATAAATCTTTGACAGATCTTTGTTACACCTTAAAAATTATTAATAGAATAGAATTATTAATAGAAAGAAAAATAAAGAAACAAGAATAAAAGAAAGAATAAAAAATATGCGCGTATATTCCACGCGTTATTTTAATGATCTTTGCGATAACACTAAACTGCAACTTTGACGTCGCATTTTGCATAAATACGCATTTTATTGACCAATAAAAATTCATCTATTTCTATTTAATGTCCACTAAACTCATAGCGCGACATTCCGTTTTTCTCGTCAGCGTAAATAATTCCGAGATCATTAAGAACTTCGATCGCTTGTTGCGACCAACTTCGAGAATGGACTTTCTGTTTGAGCGTTTGGGAGTGTCATAAATAAAACAGAGTGCTGGACAACTTTGCAGACGCAAACTCTTTTGAACAGCGCGAGCAGTACAGTCGTTTGTTTGGTGCTTTGTCGTCGGTGGAAAATTTCTCAGCTGGAATATTGGAAGTTGGAATACGCGAAAATTTGATTTTATTGCTGTCGGTTACATGTTTCTTTACGTACTTATAAAATATTCCCGCTATAAAACAGTAGGTAAAATGTTTGTCACGTGTTTCAATCATAACTATGTCCGTAAAAAATGACTAAATATGGTTAACTGCATATCTCGTATACAAACATTAAACGAATAAATAGTTATTTAATGACACTATAATTTAATTGAATACATAATGTACATCTTCATTCGGAAATTTATCGACGTGATTATGGATTCATTGGCGTTTAATTAAAGCATACTCGTAGATGATTATCTTTATTAAGTTATTAAATTATTGTCGGTTCTGAAACAAACATCGCAAATAACAAATAATAAAATGGTCTGATAACGCTCTATTACTGAAATTTTATTTTCGAAAAAAGATTACAAAATTTAAAAATCAAGATATCGTAAAATTGATAAAAATATTCATCGCTATTCACATGAAAAATGCCTAAATATTTTTATTCTTCAGTAAATCACGCGATCTACGACTAATTTCTCTTTATTACCATTTGATTCGCATATAACGTGTAAAGAAGACGTTTTAATGAATATTATCAGAATGAAAACACCTCATTAATTCAATTCGTTTTTATTATCACTGTTACCAAGTTTTTTGTAACAAGTAACAGTAACAGTAAAAAAGACCATTAATTAACCAACCAGCGACAAATGCTCAATCGAAACTGGTGACAAGTACCAGGCGCACATAACGCAAGAAGAGATCGATTGAACGGAGGAACGTCGACCGAACGAGTGTCGCAGTGTCGCTCGATCAGCGGGAGCGGTACTATTCGTTCGATAACATGTCTTTATCTATTTTATTGCCCTTGAGTTTTTAATCTGTATTTCTTTTTTAAGAACACTTGTCTATTTATTTAAGTGTTTATTTTTCTTTATTTACGTGTTTACGTGTTTATTTTTCTGTTCAAAAACGAAAATAATAAGCGAAATGCCAATAGCCAAATTTATGTACGTCTTGTGAAATTTTTTTCTCTGATATATATAAATCAACTGTCGTTTAAAAATATTTTTCGGAAATCCCTAGAAAAGGCTTGAGCGTGTGAACAATTTTTTAAGATATTTCCTCGTGCAGAGTAATAAGAGAGATGTTTTATGACATTGAATAATTACAACCTTGCCGATTATTATAACTTAGATATTTAACTTTTTCACTTAGATTCGTTACTTTCACATATTCCACATGAAACGTGCGTGCATTTCTTTAGTTTTCAGGAACTTTCTCGAACATTCTATTCATTTCTATACGTTGTACACTATAGGTACATAACAACAAAAGATTAGTCATAGTGAACTGGACTTCTTGGATCACGTGGAATTGCATAGCAGGGGGAGGGGGGGTTCGTGGTGGGTGGGCGTTCGAAGCTGTTCTGATGGGCGGTAATATATTATGGTTTCCATTTATTTACCTCCTTTGGAGCATTTGTTTCCTTTTACAATACTTGACTTGATACGTTTATGAATGCTGTAAATAAAAGGATGGGAAGAACCTTTCGATACAGTGTCTGTAATAATCTGTTATATGTGAATATTTATTAGAATATTGGTTCTCAAGGTTCTTTTTCTATTCATGAATTTTCGAAAAAGTTTTGGGAATTTTGTCTATCCCTCCTATTTTGAAAGGTCGGGTCATTTTGTGGGATTTCAATTTAGAGAGTTAAATAGGATACTTAATTTCTCAGATATGTCAAACATGTATTTTAAATCATTTTAACTGATGGAACGTGGGAGTGTACACCCCTCTGTCTACCCCTTCGGGGATTACAGGCGTGATGTTACGTTTTTTTTAAAACACTGAAACTTAGTATTATAAAGAATAATTAATATTGTTAATATTTCGTGTAGACTTGTTCATTAGTCCACTAGTGAAGTCTCCATTTTGACTGGAGTCTGTGGATGGGAATCCCACCTGGACAAACATTTCAGTGTTTTGTATGAGTGTTTGTCATGTGTGTGTTAGACAGCGGAGTGTAGAACAGCCTCACGTTTCACCAGTTACGTTTAAGTCCCGTGAAATAGGTGGTGAGCCTATTGCCATACACCGGGCAGGTACTATAATTTTATAATCTCAGATAATACGTGTGTTTCAGCCTTCTCGATACAATAGCGCAGTTTAGAATAGTTCAGAATCTAGTTTCCAATCAGAGCGTTGTACGAGCTGTCCCAAGATAGTATTATCGATAAAGAATTCCATTCGCAATAAGCCTATTGTAAACAAACAAAGATATGACGCAAGTATCTCTAGTTACAGATAATTTAATATTGTACGATTTCACCGCAATCTATTTATTTATGACCAAAGTTCCATAAAATTCAGACAGATGTCGACTTTACGAGTCGCATTAAAAAGTTTTCGAATTACGAACTACGAAGGAAATATAAAAAAAAGTTCGTGGCCGCCGTCCTTATCTCTCACAATCCATTAATCCTGTCTAAGCCCCAATTGTCAACTTTATCAAAGTTCTGTAGGTATAAGCAAACATTGGCTAAATTTGTCCACATCTGCCGATTCCCAGGAACGTGCCAAGTCCCCTAATCTTCTCTAAGGATGACGTGCGGTGTTTAGAGAGGGATCCAAATATCGTATTGCGTGGAACGGAACGGGATAGCCGCGGCCGGAACGTTTTACAAGCACGTTTCGGTTGACGGGTCCCGAACAAAATGAATGGAGGGCAACCGATTAAAATACGCAGCGTCGGAATGAATGGAAATAATATCACGCTTTCATATCACTACGACGCGTTACATGATCCTTATGTTAATGACAACTAAGTTGAAAACTGCGTAAACTCAGCGTCAAAGTGAAAAGCAAGGACTTGAAACAAGTAATAGCGTAAGAGCATCGGAATGAATAAAAATAAAATAGTTGCGTTCCATTTCACTTAAGCACCATTTGATCGTTATGATTATGCTGTTAAGGTTCAAATTTGCTTATTATCATGGCAAGGGGTATAAAAAAGGTAACTGCGTAACATGAAGCGCGGCAGTTGAAAAGGAAGAGATTATAATATCAGGAGTTCATGAAATCACCAGTTTCGTGAATCGTATCGTATAGCTATTTTGTTTTGCGGCAAAAATTCTATGAAATTAATGTAAACAAATTCTTATAAACGGCCTTAAAGGTGTTCGGAAGCTGAGAAAATATAATATTTTTTATCGAGTTTTTATTTCTGCGCTAGTCGGTTATTTACAGGATTGTGATTTTATCGAATAGGATTCAGCTATGTTGATCAGAGAACCTGTAATACAAATAATTGTATACAGTGGATATCCAGCTGTTTGTAATCCAGAGGTTCAATAACTGATAACGATTCCTTTAAATGTACCGATTCCGTCGTTGGTTATAAGATTGCAAGCGAGATTGTCGAGCGATAGGTCCCGGATTCGATTCCCGGGTCGGGTATAATTAGGTTTTCCGTCTCAGTCTCCGCCGCGACTTCGTTGCAAGCGGCGGGAGCTCATGAGGAAGGACCTCGTACAGATCTGAAACTAGTCGGGTCATCCCGAAAAACGTACGTGAGTTAAGCCGATACATATTTAATCATGTGTTTAAATACTCACAAAACATTTAATAGTAAAATAGGATTTCCTAACTTGAAATTCGTGGTAAATTGCTTGAATTCTGAATTTCTGCCCAGAATATGGACATAGGCTCATCAAATATTCCCTAATAGGATATAAAACGTAACTGTTGAAAGGTGAGAGTGTAGGTACTACACTCTTCTGCCTACCTCTTCGGGGAGATACAAGCGTAATGCAACGAGTTACTATACCTTTAAATAGATAGGTAGTATACTACAAATTCGTTATTTCAAGAGCGCCTTTTCATTTTATTACACCCAGACATATATCGCTGTGGAAAACCATAATCTGCAATGGCTTTCATTTCGTAAAATAAGAAATCGCCTTCAGATAAATACTCCCTTTAAGGACCAGATATCAATTCGGGTGGTTGCTGGAAGGGAGAGCTCGGCAAAGTATGATAATGATATAAGGCTCCAGGATCTGTTTTATCATGATAGTTAATAATACTGGCATGTTGATTTGATAACGATGAAGGTTATAAATATTTGCTTGTAGAGAATGGAGACGTAACGCGGAAAAAAGGAGTTCATGTTGTAGTATACTATTATAGTCAGTAAGAACATGAAGTAGCCGAAGTTATCATCATCAGCCTATCTCAGCCCACTGCTGGTCAACTGTCCCCCAAATTAGCGCCATCGCTGGT
Organism: Croniades pieria auraria; assembly: GCA_018248815.1. Classification (NCBI taxonomy): domain Eukaryota; kingdom Metazoa; phylum Arthropoda; class Insecta; order Lepidoptera; family Hesperiidae; genus Croniades; species Croniades pieria. Next base: position 7,345 of record DWJK01005856.1, read on the forward strand.
CGCCGAAGTTATAGTAAGCCACTATGTTGCCTTTACGTTTTTGCAGCTGATTGATCCTGGGGTTCGATTTCCGCCCAGAAAAAATATGTGGATGATATGTATGGGTACTGTTCTGTTTGGATGTAAAAAATATCTACATCATCATCATCATCATCATCGGCCTATTTCAGTCCACTGCTGGACTATCGTCATCGTCATCATCATCGGCCTATTTCAGTCCACTGCAGCGCCATCGCGCCCTGTCGTATGTATATAGGTACATACGTAGTTTATCAGCCGTTTGGTCACCATATCACACGGTCTCTTGATGTTTACTTTGGAATAACTTTGCCGTGTGTGAATGACAAGATATTTATTTATAATAGTCTCAGCTCGTATAACAAAACTGAGTAATGCACTACTCTGCTTACCCCTTCGGGAAAAAGCATGACTTTATGTTATTATTACTGTGTTAAACACACATTTTGCTGCTCTCGCGTTCAGTCGACATAAACAGAGCGTACTGGCGCGCTCATAAACATTCGAACTAAGGAACTAACTGCTCAACACATCAATGGTTTTTGGTCCTGGGGTTATAGACAGATATGTTCACATATTAGCGTTAGTTGAGGATGGTTCGACATTTAGGACAACCGCCCTTCACTGGCTTTGCAGAAGATGTTTTTTTTTGGCCACTCCAAAACTTTGCGCGGATCTTTTCCAAATATATGATGTTTTTTAAGGGTTTCGTTCGTACCGAGTTACTCGTCCGAATACCCGATATATTATACGATTACTCGATATGTCTAAAACTTACTACACAGCGACTCGGTATGAGTAAGATTCGTCCCATCTCTAGTTCAGTGTCATAAAAGTACAAAAAACGCGCTGAGACAAAGAACAATTATGAAGAAAGAAAGAAAGAAAATAACTTTATTCGCATATTATGTAGTAACACATATGTAGGTAAAAACTAAACTATGAAAAAATATTGAGACCCGTTGAAATTTAAAGCAATGTTTTAGAAAAATTTCTTCAACGGCCATTTTTCCATTACACTGTTTGTCTCTTTAATAACGAAAGAGTTTAAACCGTAGTATACCACGATGCCCAAATGTGGGTTGGTAGAATTCATACACTAATAGATATCATGGAAGACTTTGTTTAGGTTTCCTCTCGTTGTTTTTGTTCACCGTTATGGCAAGTGATTTTAACCGCAGTTTTCTGGTGGAAAAGGCGGAACACTACAGCGTACGGTAACACGAAATATTTACCATAGTTCTTGACAACAATGTATGTACTCAGATACATTACTCAGTATACATACGTAATGTATACAGAATACATACGTAATGTATACAGTATACATATCACTTACCACGAACTTTCTTACTTTATTTGTATTGTTAATTATATACATAATTTAAATTTAATTATATATGTCATCATTATCGTTATCGTGGTATTAATTATATATTATAAATTTAATTATATATATATACATGTAATTTAACAAAATTTACCATGCCGTGTTCACCTGTAACAGCTGGACCTGGAATTTTACATTGTATTGGCAATAATCTAAAAAATACCGCGTGTTCTGCGTAGATGACCCTTAAATAAACGAAACAGATTTCAGTGCTGTTTCCACTAACTGGTCACTTTGTACTTCACAGCGCAATTCAATAACAATCAAGCAATGACAACGTTAGCATTCATTACTGATGATCATCAGTGACATCAATTGACTCGCCTGCTAACCACTGTTGATAGGAAACGTCAATCACATACATGTCGTGTCTACGCGTGTGTGCATTACTGCAAGTGGCACTGAGTTGGCAGGGTCGACGGCCGCGGGAACGAGATGGAACACACCATGATCTGTGAGTTAGAAAAAGACGGATGCAAAGAGGTACCGGCAAATACGGTCGTAAAGTAAAAGTCGGCTTTTATTTTTTGAACGCTTTGACTGCGAGGAAATGCTGAGTGGTGTTTTACGCGTTTTTCTGTTTGGGGTCTCACAGCCTGCGATACATTACATACTTCAGCGTTCAACTCCAAAGATGTGCTGGTCATTTACGAAGATTAACCCATGTATATTTGAATCGTCGCACGCATTTTAACAAAACCTAAGTGTTGAACAGCAACGACGCCTACACCGTTCCGAATGCTGTTTGGGCAGTTTTCCCGCTCTATTTGTTCAACCAACTAAAAGGTTATGCACCCCCGAGGAGCTGGTCGATAAGTAAACAAACTGTTAGGGCGGGGCGTTATAGATACTATCGCGTTGTTAGCCGAGGTGTGATAATTGATGTCCATTCGTGGCGTGGAAATAAAGATATAAAGTTCAAATGTACAATATATGAGTCGGGTCCGAATAGATTGAAGTCGGGTCATGAATATGTTTTGAAAACTTGACCTAATACTTTATTTGTATGCCACTTACTTTTTATTATGCGCCTAAATCGTGAATGATATCGACTGAATATATATTTTTTTCGAATCTCATGAAATGGAAAACATGGCATAATGCGAATATAGCGAAAAATTCGCGAAGCAACCGAAGCGAATAATCATATTAGGCCATTGTGATGAATATATAATATCCTCAAACTAAGTCCCGTGCGGGATAGGCAAAGAGCACTGAGTTCACGAATAGCCCTGACGTGCTTCTCTTACAGTAATCATTTTCGTCACACAATGTAGCAATACCTACGCATTTTAGTTTTTTTGCTTAGTGAGAAAGATATTACCCAAAAATTAAATATTACGAACAAAAATCAGTTTCAAAATGTTGTAGCATTATTTGTCTATTTAAGACCCAAACTACAGTTGATTCAGCTCTAATATTTAAACTGTACAACAAAACTCTCCGATGACTCCAGCACATCCCTTTCACGTAAAGAATTACGGTGAAAACTTCGTCAATATGGATATTAATAACAAACGGGTCTAACAACCTATGCCTTAATAGGAATGTTCTCAAATTCTCACAACGTTTCGGACTATTTTCGAACATCATCATCATCAGCCTATCTCAGTCCACTACTGGACATAGGCCTTCCCCAATGAGCGCCATCACGCCCTGTCCTCGATTTGCCGCATCCAGCATCTGCCCGCAGCCTTTCGCAGATAACGATTTTCGAACGGCAACGGTATATTCAAAAACTGACTGTTCCTGTGCGTTCCATATTGTTAAATTATACGAATGGGATAACGATGGCCGTAAAGCTCTTGGCAGAACTTTTGTGAGACAACACGATCACAATGGCGCCTATTGGGAGAGACCTGTGTCCAGCAGTCGACTGAGAACAGCTGATAACAAAGACGATGAAGTAACTGTACGAAGACAATAACGACTTTATACATCTAGAACATTTTAGAAATAAAGTATTTACGTAAGGTCATAAGTCATATAAGAATGGAGATAGACAGCTAGGTGGAGTGACGATATACGCAAAGTGGCTGGCGGTGTTTGGATGCGAAGAGCAGAAGATCGAGCTCAGTGGCGTGCCATTGGAGAGGCCTATGTCCAGCAGTGGACGGGA
>DWJK01005857.1:0-10870 GCA_018248815.1 Croniades pieria auraria
TTTTGGGTTCTCTTGCGTATATAAAGGCACCCCATTATGAATTATTAAATATATTAGCCATGTACAGACGATCAGTTACTGTTTTATTATATGTATAGATGAACAAAAATAATACAATTTTATTTATATCTCTCAACCATTTTCACAAAGGAAACGAAGTATATATGGAATAAACTTATATTTTGTTCAAGATAAAACTTCGTGTGTGAGAAACATTTGTACAATAATGTAATTATGTCCCCAACAAAGGCATAGAAAAATATACAATCGCACTATTAGCCTGGGTATCTGCCTGACGTTCGTTGAAAGGTTAATGTCAGACTAAGCGTGGTCGTGAACATACGACCACATAACATTACGAGTATCATCGTTATGTGACGGCCGTAACTTTTTCATACATGAACTCCATCCAATTTTGGTATTTAATATATTAGGTTGGATGACAATGTTACAAAGTTTATTAATAATTGTTCTAAGAATATGTAAAAAAGCATATTACGATGTCAATTTATAAAAACCAAATATTTTTACTTAGACAGTAAAGGTCATCAACTGCCGTTTTACAAGTAAATAATGTATGTCTTGCGTTTCCTTAATTAATTAATCAACGTGATAAAAACAGATTTGTCACAAAGTAATTTTTATCAGATATTTTTCATATTGTACATTAAATGGCGCTGTGTTAAAGAAACTATCGCCTACCGAAAAAAATATTCTAAGCATATGTTGCAAAAGTTAATTTTATCGGCGCTGACGGATCTCGGCGTGCAACGTGATTGCGCTAATTGATATGCACGAGATTGCCTTAAGCCCAACCGTATTACAGGAAACCAGCTAGATAAACATGTTTAATTGTAACACTAATCGCACCGCGGATCTGTGCTCACAGAGGTGTAACGCAGACTCTCCTTGAGAAGTCGCGTTTCTATTTTTCACAGAACGAGTCATTTGCTAACCGCTGTTAAGAAACGTCGAAACCCTACTAGTGTTAAAATATATTGTAGTGTATTGTGAATTTATTATAGTAAATGGTAAGAGGCACGAGCGCAATTTATCGTAAGATTTTGACAAAGTAGACATATGGGCTATTGTGCGATTTTGTCTGCGTAGTGTTAATTAATGTATGCCAATTCAGCATTTATACGAAGAAAAATAACAGTAGGAATGTATAGGATATAAACATCAACATATTTCTCGCACATACATTAGATCTTAGGTGGACAAAGCAATTTGTACTAACATTTATAAATTTAACAAACTGTGAACAGTTACAAACAAACTTCCTTTGGTGATTATAATTAGTAGGGATCGGCTGATGGGCGGCGGCGCGCGGTTTATCGCGAGCTCAGTCGGTACAGATAGAATCGGCGACGCCGTGGGAGCTTCCCACGTGCGAGGCCAGTCATTATTACCTGTTAACCAACGCCTTGTGACAGCGTGTTCAATCACCGCTTCAATACATCTCAATTCTCTCTTACTTATTGCTGGTCTTTTTCTAACTGTTTCGCAAATTGTACAAGACTAGTAACTCAATACCAATTTCTCTCGTATTGCTAATATTAATAAACTAGATAGATCTGCATGTAATATACTTCCAAAGAAAAGTAACACGAAAAATAAAGGATGTATTGCAACGAGATTTCGTTTCGTATTTCTAAACCGCGAGCTCTAACAAATATACGTAAATGCAGTATAAAAAATAAAGAGAAAAGGTAAAATGTTTAAAAAATATAGTACAATGCAAACATTACTAATACAACTTTATACAGCGACTATAAAACGTATATATTACTTATTAGCCTACCGCGTGTTAAGTCAAGTTGAAAAATTTAACCAAAAGCTTTAGGATTTTGAATTATTAAGATATGACGCGCTTTCGAAGCGAATTTTCCCTGTAGAAATCGAATGTAACTACAAGAATCGCGGTTTTGCTTCCGCGCGATCGATTCCGCAAGTGTGATTACTACAAAATTGGCCTACTCTCGCAACAACAGAGTATTCAAACTAATTTTTATAAGATAAATCGTTACTGCGATTTTGTAATAATTATGAGAATGTAATATGGGTGCTAGCAAATTACACAATGAAGAAATATAGTGAATAAGTGTTCGCAGTGTTTCGTAGCTATCTATGAAGTCATGTTCACAATTGTACGATCTAAAACCGCTGACCTGTTCGACTAACGATTTGAAGCTACAAATGATTGATTCTAACTTGAAATTAATAACAATAGTTAAGTTAAAATAATGCAAATTCATGTCAGTATTTTAAACTAATTCTATTTTACTATTAAATGTTTCGTGAGTATTTATACACATGATTAAAAATGTAACGGCTAGTCGGGCAGTCCCGAAAAACGTACGTGAGTTAAGCCGTTACATTTTTAATTCTATTTTACTTACTGATTTACTTAGTCAGGAACTCTAAAATTGGGCAACTATTCTATACTATGCACAGGAAACATTTTCTATAAATACGACAAATGCGAAATATTATTTGTTATTATTCCTGCCTTTTTGCACTATCGGGATTATATTTCAATATACCATAAAATGTTAAAATGTATCTATGAAGCGTGTACGTTCCTCGTTGTGACGGTCAACAGCACAATAAAGATAGAACAAATCCATTAAACATAGTAAAACGTTATGGAATAAACTCTTTTACTGTCACAAGACGCAATTCCAGTATTATTGACACTTAAAATAAGAACTTCTGTGGCTAGCAATAAAAAACCGTTTACAGCTATAACTTAGATGTTTTGACACACTTACGTCTTTTAAAGAGACTCGAATGTTTGTTTTGTTTGCATCAATAACAAAAGCGTTGTTTATAAATGTACACCTACACAGGTTTTCCTAGACTTTGATAACAAAAATGAACACGTTTTTACCGACTATAATATATTATATTTTATACTGTCTCCGAAATACGCGTACGGGTACGAAAGAGACACGGCCATTGTAGGAGAAGCGTATCAGCTGTGTAACGATAAAGATATTTGGCATTCGGTACTCCCTGCCTTCCCTGTAAGGAACCTGGTGTGACGGCATAATCATAATAACTTATGTATTGTCCACACACGTTGTGAGATCCAAACTCCGAACTAGAAATTTCTTCAAGAAAATATAAGTTAGAAAAATCAAATAGTACCAAACCCAGGTAACGAACCCAAAACCCCTCGATCAGCAGTCGTAATTCTATCCACTAAACCAAGGAGGCAGTTGATATACTATATCAGTATACTCGAAGTACTGTACAATAAATATTTCATTCGTATTTAATAAATGAAATTATATCTTATGTGGCGGATATTTCAGTAAGGTTATAACAGCTAAGCGCGACATATTAACTTGTTGTGACGGTTGGCGTATGGCTCCATTTGTCTGAGTAAGGCGCATTCGTTCCTGATACAATATTAACAACTCATTGTTGTCGCTATGTATCTGATAATCTTGTTCACAGCACCTCCATTATGCATTTAGGACGCTTTAAAACAAATCCGTATGCATGTGCGCAGCTTAGGAACAATGACTGTTTCGATATGATTAGGTCCTAATGTCATATTCAGTACCGCAACGATAATTAGCTTTTAAATAATTCATACCGTTTCGAATACGATACAAGACGATACATGATTTATGTTGACAGCAATTTTCGTTCGCAAAAAACTGTTTCGAAATGTCATGAATTTTTGCAACGCAATCGCAATCGGTAATGAAAACGACTCGTGAATATGAAACGAGTTCAGTCACAATTAAATTTTCAAATGTATATTTTTTCGTGACCAAACAAACGGCGTGAAATTTTATTTGCGAATTAGCGATCGACAGAGACAAAATAAGTCGCGGCCTTATGAAATAGGTGAACGAAATTATAGTTGGCAGGGGAGAGCTGTCACGAACATCATCATCGAAAATCACGATTGGAATTATCAGTAGTGCGCAATCCAATTTCATCTCACCGACGCCTGCGTCGCGGCACAATGCAATTTGCTATTCGAAGTTTCAACACGAGGGCCACATCTCCCCACCCCACTTTCATCTGCGCACTACGTGCATTTGATAACACTATTTGTCCGGTGAATGAATCTATCAATATTTGAAATGATTCCCTACACATGCCGCAGCACGATGTTTAAACATTCCAACACTATGAACCAAGCACACCATTAACATGTGCGAATTTCGCATACTTACCTGCTATACCTATAACAGGCTCGCCTGCTGCTGCTATTTACATTATTATGCGAGTTATAACAACAATTCAAACACTGGTACTTAGATATATTTGACATTTTTAATTTGCCTGGCATGTCTAGACATACCACCGGTTTAACGAAACATGGTGTAGTGAGCGACCTGTGTTGTTCACGGCATCTATTAAAATATTTAGAAGAACCGCAGATACGTTAAGCAATGCTTAATATATATGCAGAAAATCATGGATGTGCGGAAGATTTCTCACGATATAAGAAAAACAACGCTGTGTTGCCGTACGCGAACATCTCAGGTTTATGAGTATGCAAACTTGTGAAATATAATGAATTTTAATGAGCCTGTCTCGATCGTAGGGTGAGCTTCCAATGTATTGTAATATATTAATGCATTCAACTCGTTTAAGAAAGCAATCGACGTCTGCCAACAGTAAAAATATCCGAGTCCGAATATCTGTGGAAATATCCGAATTGTGCACATTTCTCGCGGTTGACGGTTTCTAAGTATCAAATTTATTGTTATATATATTTTTATTGTTTGCGGTGAGGATTGTCACCTCCTTAGGGGCTGTTTGTATGCGGACTGAGAAGAAATACGTGCGCGCCGCAAGGATCCATTTTAGAAGTGGCGATAAAACAATTTGTTTTCAAAATAGCTTCGTTGGATCCTGTATATTATATTTTGCAAAACTGAAATTGTTGACCTATATAGAATAACACAATAATCGTTTAAATGTAAGTCCGTGGAGTAATGCAATGGTTAAAATTCCAATTATTCTCCATTGTGGACGATAGGTCAATCTAGTGACGTCAAAGTTAGCGTTCTATGCCCATTACACTATAGTTACAAAATATTATGTCAAATGTAAAATGAAATAAAATTGCATATTCAATGCAAAAAAGCAGTGATAGGCAAGTGGTTAAAAATTCAGTCTCTCATTCCGGGGGTGCTGGGTTCAAATGCATGGCACGCACCTCTTTACAAAAAGTGCGTTTTAAGTTTAAATATCTCTTGGTAACGGTGAAGGAAAACATCGTGAGGAAACCTGCACATCTTAAAATTTATAAAAAAAATTCTAAGGTGTGTGAAGTCTGCCAACCCGCACTTGGCCAGCGTGGCAGATTATGGCCTTAAACCTCTCATTGTGAGAGGAGACTCATATTCCAACGGTGGAATGATAAAAATGGGTCGATTATTATTTATTATATTTTTTTATTCAATACAATCTTAATCACTGAATAGGGCAATAAAGAGAAACGATTATTAAATAACAATAGTGAATGTATACAAGTCCACTCGAGCAATCACAGGACGTAATCACCAGTATTTGTATTACATGACACACATCATACCAATTTCAATTGGTTTTAATCATACATGAACTATCTACAAACATGCATTAGGCCAATATTGTGCACAAAATTAAACTACTGCGATTTTAAATATATGATATCTTTAATCTAATCCTACCCTATGTAGTAGTCTCGTTTCAATGCCCCAATGCAACAGCGCTCGCCAAAAACTATTGAAGGCGTAATCCTGAAATTATGGACAAAGGTTTTCATTAAGGCGAAAATAATTATTATAGCACCCAAATTAAAATTATATTTCACTTAAACATACAAATATGATACTTTCCTTACTTTCTTTCCTTTCAATAATCCCTCGAATGTCCTGTCTATCTTATCCATTCCTATTTATAATAGGATAATGTAATTTGAGCACTCCTTGCTGACAACTTTAAAAGTAATTAGAAAATCTTAAATGAATGTAATCACCTAAATAATGTGTTTTAAAATGAACTTTTTAATTCCGTAGTGATAGCACTATAACGTTCCTATAATACTTTCCTAGTTTTATTGTTTTACCATTCCTATAGTCCTGTGCCAGTTTCATTGTCCTAACGTTCCTATAATCCTTTCCTAGTTTTATTGTTTTACCATTCCTATAGTCCTGTGCCAGTTTCATTATCCTAACGTTCCTATAATCCTTTCCTAGTATTATTGTTTTACCATTCCTATAGTCCTGTCCTACTTTTATAGTTCCATTTATATAATTCATTAAAATTATTCACACCACAGTCGCTCGTATCCGTCTTGCCGTACGGTGTAATTGCTTACTAAATATTCCGTAACTCACGTGTAATTAACACACATAAGAGCTCCGTTGTAGTTTAATTGATGTTAAAGAATAAACATATCGTCAATGCAAATTCGATGTGGCTTACCAGATCCACATAGGAATTTTGGTATCCTATAAACGCATCAAAGCGAGCTGTTATGAAGTAAATAAGTAAAGGTTACGCAAAACAATAAGGTTAAATCATATATAAATGATTTCAACGGCGTATTATCAATACAATATTTATGACATGCAATTTATTGTGTTATTGACATTTGCTAGATATATGAGATAAGTATATTTATTAGATTATTCGATAGAAGCGTGCAATGATTTGTAAACGATTAAGCTTCAAGCTTTAAATCTCACTTAGAATCACCATCGAGCCAATTTACTATTCAGTGCTGTGAATGCAGATAATTTAGCTCGCCGTACACAAGTTAAGTCACGTTCAGTCGCTTGGCCGGAGCGAAAATGTTTTTAACTGGCAATACTACAGCGTGAGCTAACATCATACAGACGCTGAATTAGGTACAATATCGCGCTGCGCTTGATATAATACATTACTATGTTTCGTGAGTAAAGTGTAGGCATTTCGCATATTGTACGTACGTACGCATTGTTCGCACATACACGTTAGAATGATACGAATATTGGATTGAGCCGAAATTACGCGACAAATAGAACTGTATATTTCTACTTTCTTCATATTAATGGGTATTAACGGTATATTCAAAGTGGCTGGCAGCGGTTGCAATCGAAAAGCTGAACATCAGTGGCGTACTAATGGAAAGGTCTTTGTCCAGTAGTGGACGCAAACAGGCTGGCAGGTAGGCTGATTTTGTTGATGTTTCTGGGTAACTTGTTATCAAACAAAACACATGAATACCCATAAAATTATTGTAACTGCTAAATAAGTTTTCATGTGCATCCGAAAATAAGTTATTTATAAAATATATAACTTTAAAACGGATTTTTACCTACGTTCAACAAAACTGAGGCGTAACGGCTACTTATTAATGTAATTGTCATATATAAATGTCAGTAAAACATTCGTCGATAAACGAAAATAGGCATAAAGGCTTAAATTCACGATAAATTTTGGCGCTTTGGACATGTTATTTAATCCGTTGCTGCACTACAGGTCCCTTTGATAAACTGAATCCCGGAAACTACACTCTGAAAGCAATCAAGTCGGTGTTAACGTTCAAAGTAATTTCTTTGGCTTCATTCGCCGGAGAGATGCGACAGCCGGATTACGTGCCCAATGGCAATTGATTTTATGTCTACCAATTTTAGCCTGCGCGAAATGCTCAGTATACATGACACTGTTGCAAATTACAAATAGACGTGTACCCTTCGAGAAAACAGGCGTGATGTTATACTATGTTACAAATATATTATAAAATTTAGTACACATATGTAAATCAGCCTATGTCCAGCAGTGGACTGAAATAGGCCGATGAAGATGATGATGTAACTCAATGAATTTTAAAACATTTAATTCACATATAAAATCAATTCAGTACACTCGTATTAAAAAAGTACTATAGTTAATGCAAAAAGACTAAAATCACTAATTAATACTCTGTATCTATAATGTAAGATAAAGATACAAGTACAATAAAGAAAATTATTTCATCTAAAATTAATTAAACCGATCTATTAATCACTGAAAAAGTAAACTTTTTTCGTGGTTAACAAAACGAAAAAAAGCCAGACCAGTTCTTGATTGTAGCGAACAAACGAAATTTTACTCAGAGGAAAAATGCCGAGAGCACAAAAAATATTATGCCAAATGCGCAGTACAGTACTCACTACTGAGTATGCATCTGTTTGATACTAAAATTTAATCAAGCTGTGAAATGTTATAATCGCTAATTGAGTTTCATTCCCACAGCGTTCGTTACGCGAACGCATCGCATCGGCTTCGCACCAGAACAATGTAATTTGTGCGCTACTGTGGCTTCGCTCGTACCCCCACTCACCATATTATTATTGTATTTTTGTGAAACAACGTATCCAACTGAACTAAATTAAATATTTTACTACGCAGTTTTATAGCGCGAAAAGGAAAGGTCAATTTGACTAGCCTATAGATACCAGCCTATTATTTCGACAAAACATAAAAAGCAAAGTCACATAAAAAAATTTTCGGGAATTTAGATAGACATTGATATAACAAAACCGCGAAATTGAATTTTAATACAGAAGCAAACGCTGCGAGGACCATTGACACAAGTTCTCTGTCGACAATCGTTGATAATTCTATTAGTTGCGGAGTGGCGCTGCAAAAAATGGGTTGTGAAATGTAACGACTAATTAAGTTTCCTCTGTCATCGCTCGCTCTGTAATCTAACAACTAAAACAATGCAATTTGGGTTTGTCGATGTAAACGGAATTGATTTTTATTTCCATATTTTACTAGTAGTGCCTACATGTTTGTATTTCTCACGTATAAAGTTTGTAGGGATCTGCCGTTGCAGTTTGCAAGCGATGTGCAAATTAAACCAACATCGGGTGTGGTTTACTCTCGAACGAGTAGTCCGTTGGATGAGTTGCTGAGTAATTAGACAATTACCTGTAGTGACTACGTTTTACTACTACAGATACCTCATAAAGCAATTGTTAGAACATGCTTTGTACGTTCTATCGCTAATCCATATCTCATACAATCCACTATGTACATAACAGTAGGATGGGATGTACTTCGGGTTGGTTCAGGCGTTGAACCAGAACTTGAGTCTAGTAGACAGACATAGCAAAGGGAACCAGATGCCTGTTATGTGAGCACTAGGTGCCATTCCAAGCATTCCATTATGACCAGTAACGATCGAATTAGAATATATCACACTCAAGTGGAATGAAACAAGTTTTGAAAAACTAAATGCTTTTAGTTTCTTATGTTCTTTCAGCGTTTTCTTAAAGCCTAAGTTTTTCCTAATGAGATGCAAAAGATCCATGTATATACAAATGTACGTATTGGAATATTAGAATCGAACGCCAAATTGAATACTGTTTCAGAACTTTCTCAATCAGCATTAATCACGGTCTACTCGCAAGCTACACAAAATATCTGCTCGGAAAATTCGGTCGGTCGGTTTTAAAGCAAAGTTTATAGAAACAGCAACGTCCACAACTTCTGATTAGCAGCATTTAGGAGTTGGAGAGCTCTATTTACATCGTGAAATGTCAGCGGGAGAGCAACAGTTCGTTGTTTCACATACGGAACAAAGTCACTGCGCCACGGTTGGGTAAAGTTTGTACCGCGCTTAATGGGGAAGATCGTTAATGCAACAAATTAGAGCAGATAACTTTTCCATTGTGTTAAGGCACATGTATACATTATATATATGTGCGTGAGTGTGCGTGTGTGTGCGCGGTAGTAAATTAAATTCAACTCATTCAAATACGAGCGCGGTGGTGTCGAAATAGGACATATTTGTGTACAGGTGCGAATTACAGTTTATTCATTAGTATTATTTTATATAATTTCGCTAAATGCAACTTAACATTATCATTTATGAAATGCATTTATTTACTAATGAGCAAAGGTGTAACTGAGTTCTTAGCAAAAAATCATAAAGCTCATTGAAAGATTAGTGTGGATAACTGGTAGACGTGCCCTTTTGTGGCCAAATTAATGTGCCTCTAACCGCACCTAGCTCCGCCCAATGTTTGAAAGAGCTTATTGTCATGCTGTCCTGATTTCGCAGGTGGATAAACTTAATTTACCAACAAATTATTCACAAACGTTTAAAGTTATAATGTCTCTATTAACACAACTAAAATGAACTACCGAACTAAAGAGAATGTCTGCGCTAAATAAACTGGACTCGTAGAAATATAACGACATATTTAGTTACAAGTATTAATTTTACATTGTTATACACTTAAATAGGAACCGCATTAAAACTCTTCATACTTCTTCAAATAATTTATTGGCAAAACTTGCTGAAACTGCTCCGTCAGTTTTTAGGGAACGTGTCATCACAAATATTTGTAGACCCCTCAAAGTTTTTCTCTATTCTCTAACGATAAGGTTTGCGATCGACTATCTAACGTACCTTTAAAAATCCGAACATAGTATTAAACATTATCCACTACGGCTAATTGAAGAGCTGACCGCGAATATCATCAACTGTACAGTTTGTTCGCCAATCTGATTAACCAGTGCTTCGAAATATAGAGAAATACGAGTACGTCATAGAGAAACGTCAAGGAATATAATATGTATACATAAATATAATAAATATGAGTACAATCGCTATGAATATTGTTAATGTGAAATGTATTACTTATATGGTAGTGCGATGCAAAGGTGTGATATTCACATACCTTAACAGAACATTATACATAACTCTAAGGTGTGTAAGTTTCTTTATGATATTTTCCTTCAACGTTACAAAGCCTAAAACAATAATGTAAATATTGAAATAGGCATAAAATAATATTAATAATAATCGACCCATTTATCATTCCACTGTTGGAATATGGGTCTCCTCTCATATTGAGAGGGTTAAGGCCGTAGT
>DWJK01005858.1:0-10870 GCA_018248815.1 Croniades pieria auraria
ATGGCAATAGGCTCACCACCTATTCCATAGTGGGACGTAAACCTAACTGGTGAAACGTGGGAGTGTTCTACACTCCTTTGCCTACCTCTTCGGGGATAACAGGCGTGATGTTACGTTATACATCTTTTATTTTCTTCGTATCTTTGTGTACACTAAAGGTTTCATTTCTTTAAGCATATACATTTATCGCATATGAAGAATTCATTTTCGTAATTGTTTTAAATACATATATATTTAAAATACCTTAACGACATGAATGTAGGGTACATACATACCTATTATGTTCAAGGTATTTTGCTTAAGTAGTTGCTGTTTGATGGTTTTAACGTTAAAATATCTGTAGTTCTACTATACCACTTCTTAATGTTTAGAAATAAATAGGAAAGGTTTATTAAAATGTATCACAACCGCGACGGGAACAAGATATATTACATCATTATGATATCTAAAGATCTAATATATCTCAATAAAGAAATCAATCTCAGTCGCAACCTCACTGCAACGACGGGAGCTCATGAGGAAGGACCTCAGGTCCGAAACTAATCGGCCCATCCGAAAAAACATCGCGAGTTAAGCCGGTACATTTTTAATATATGTATAAATACTAACTAAATATTTAATAGTAAAATAAAGAAATATAGAGAAAATCAATAACGTAATAAAATATCAGTAGTGCATTAAAACGCTGCGTTAATAAACATAAAATTTTAACGAGATAATTTACATGGTAATTTGATTACAAAATCCTATAAGTGCATCGTACAAGGTTAATACTAACGTGCTATAGGATAATTTCGTCTGTATTAACATTATCCCTAATCCCTTTAAAAGATATAGGCTACTGCTAAATTTCGAAATCAAAAAGATATGTATATGCTACAGTTTAATATACCACGTCGACAGTATACCTATATAGTGTTACAATACAAAATCTAATCAATATATTTGCTACAATTCTACATATCCCGTTAACAGTATATCTCTATCCTCCTACAGTTCAAAACCGAACTATTTTAATTGCTACAATTTATAAAAGCCTATTCATAGAAACGAGTGGCATCAGATAACACAAAAGCCAAAACAATGTTGGCTGCGGTTTGCAGCAAAAACGTTGGTAATTGTTATCGCAAACTATTAAACTGTGCAAGTCAAAGATAACATAACTGCACTATGCAGTAATTATATAGTGCAAATTTCGGCTGCAACTCATTAAAACACACGGGTCTATATTCGCGACGGTTACACTATACTTGCAGAATGAGGTAGCGTGCAACATATTTAAACATTAGCTTCACCTAAGAATATTTGTATGACTAAAGGTCTATTCATTAAAAACAGCAGCGTAACAAAAACCTAACATATTTTCCCAAAGTATTTCAGTTCATAAGTCTGTGATTCGTGTAATAGAAGATTTTCTTTTAAGTAAATATATATGACAGGCTGTTTGGCTGCGATCCCGCTTGATTAAAGCACGTTAGATCACTTATATCCAGAAAAAACCTGTTCACGCTTGCTTCAAGAGAAAACACAGACGCCGGTAGGTTGTTCCATTCCTTCGCCGTTCGGATACTTTAGCACCTGGTAAAGGAAAACCTAAGTGAAGTCACCCCTATAAGCTAGTGCACACGACGAGATGTGAGGTTGCCTATATGTAGGCTACCCCACATCTCCATAGACTTAATCCTTCTATCCCGTCGTAAGCCTCATCGTGACCGCGCTTAGTGGTGAGGAGATTTGAAAGCAACACGTGTAGCTAAAGAAATTAACTTTTAGCCTCCAAACAAGATTCTGATAAGATTTACTATAAATTGACCCATTGACATGTGAACAAGTGACATTTTTATAAGGGCGCGTGTATTTTAATAAAGTATTTAATATAGTAAATGCTAATATTATAAAATCATGTTAGCAATAATAAATATCGGACATTATTATCCGATAAGTTATCTCGAAGTCCAGAGGTCAACGACAGGTATCTAAAACGAAGCTTTTGAAATAAACTGCTTGTACCGTTGACAAAAAAGAATTTAAAAAAATGTATTTTGTTTTAACGAATTCTCGGACTACGTCGAAAACAAATCGCACATTTCACAGACGGCAAATTACCGTGGGCCACAAAATTACCACTCATTATTAGGGTAATTTAAACGGCGTTACCGCCGGTACCCTCGCATGCTCGCGGCAAAGGCGTTTAAAACAGTTTAAGCACGTATTGTGAGAAATTTTAAATGCTTTTATTGCTTATGTACGTGATTGTCTTCTCTATGTAATATATAAATTATTCACCATTGAATTATATAAAAGAGAAAAGAAAAACCTTATTTTGCACTGATATGTATATGTAAATATTGTGAAAAAACGTAACAATATTACGTACCATCATGCCTGTAATACCCGAAGAGGTAGGCAGAGGAATGTAGTACACTCCCATGTTTCACCAGTTACCTTTAAGTCGCATGGATAAGCGGTGAAGCTATTGCCATACATCGGGCACAAATCCACACTGTAAGTCACCACAAGAAATTCTAAATTAGAAAATACCAATAGTACCCGCCTCGGGATTTGAACCCAGGACCTCCCGTTCGGCAGTCGCGCTTGCAACCACTCAACAAACGAGACAGTCAAACACATTCAATAAAAGAACATTCAGATCAATCGATATTAAAATACTTATGGTCTGCAAGCTTTAGATATTAATACATGAATTTAATTTTTTTAAATGAGATAACACAAAATTATATTTAAATATAATTTCACCATTGTATCGAAGGTCCTTAAATTTCATTTAAAAGCCTTTCTCGTAATTAACTTCACAATTCCAATACCTACCTAAAAACTGAATCAACATATTTTCCCAGTTCAGGGACCATCACCCACAAAATCGCCTGGAACACAACTTTATATATTTCGTCGACAGATCTAACCAACCGCAAGGAAAGCAGAATTACGTAAGTAAATTATTGGACAAAGAAGATATATTTTAAAGATTAATTTCCCAGTATTGTGAATTTGAAAACTAATTGAAAGTCACAAGTTCATTAAATAGTTTAGTCGTATTAACAATACTAGCTTAGCCCTACGGTTTCACCCAAACAGTATAATATTTTAATGTCTTAAATAATTAATAATATTAATACATTTATAACTTCCAAATGATGAATTATCGTCCCCTATTATAACACCTACATATTTATATATGAAAATGCAGTGATAGCCCAGTGGTTAAGAATTCAGCCTTTCAGTCCGGGGGTGTTGGATTCAAAGCCATGGCGCGCGCCTCTTTACAAAAGTTTATTTTAAGTTTAAATATCGCTTGCTAACGGTGAAGGAAAACATCGTGAGAAAACCGGCACGCCTTAGAATATATAAAAAAGAAAATTCTAAGGTCGGTGAAGTCTGCCAACCCGCACTTGGCCAGCGTGGCGGACTACGGCCTTATAAGAGGAGGCCCATATTCCAACAGTGGAATGACAAATGAGTCGATTATTATTATTTTTTTATAATTTATCATAAAAAAAGTCGCTGCCTTTTATTCCCGACTTTAAACTTAAATACATTCCTTCTTATACATGTAAACATACATTTAATTGTCCTTTGTGGAACTTAAATCCTCTATTACAGTTCTTTTGTGGACGAACCTCCAAAATGTCCTCAGAGCTCTGACTTTACGTAAATAACCGTATACCCAATTTTAAAATTCTATTTAAGTGCAATAGAAAATGAAGGCACTAAATACTCGTAATGATCAGTTAGCATAATATAATCGAGTATCGCAATTTAACATTTAATATCTAACTACCTGCAATAAATAAGAGCGATAAGAAAAAAGTAAATTTTCTAAGGAATACCAAAACTTAAAGTGAATCTCGGAACGCTATCAATAAATTTGTTATCAGATAAAACGCCATTTGGGTCGACCCTTTCAGTATATACAGACTTTACCGGAGTTATTTTATTTAAAAGTGTAGTAAATGATTTAGCAGTGGTAACGAGTAACCTATACCACCCGCACACATTTGCAACCGATCTAGAACAAGGCCATAGAAATAAGATTGTCAATGTCAATTATATTACTTAGTATAAGACTTAACAACACTATTAGGTGTTGATTAAAAATATACCGGCTTAACTCACGTACGTTTTTCGGGATGAATTAAGCCGGTACATTTTTAATCATGTGTATAAATACTCACGAAACATTTAATAGAAAAACTACCAGGTTTTAATAAATGCTAAGTACTAAAGATTAGTAAACAGGTCTAAATAGGAGGTAATGCTAGGTGATATTAATATTATTATATAAAATAAATAAAGCATTTTAATAAATTTCCATCAAAATCAATTTATTCACTTAACGAGCAATTCGTCGGTCGCTTGATCCATCATCACCCGCAGTGTGATTAGACGCTTAATAGAAACTTGTATGAGAAAATTGAGTCTGGCTTTCCACAGTCAGCTATTTATTTTTGCCATAGCTTTTATACTGGTTAATTAACTTTCCAGATCTTAATCCCGGATTAAAACAAACCTGCCCTCGGCCACCGGCCCTCATAACTAAACAAACGAATTTAATGAGTATTATCTTGGAATTTATAGATTATTGCGTCTGCAGAGTTTCGCTCTTAAAATATTTCACTTCGTTTCAAATGAGGGATAGAAATATGGTAAATGGTGAGACATTTTATTCGCGTTTCGCTAGTTTTGCATAAGTACTGAAATGTGGTTATGGTTTAATTTTTTTTATAATTTTATTTTAAAACCTCCATGTCTGAGAGCTTTTTATGTTTTTCTTGCCATCACCATCCTTGCCATCACCATAGTTTAACTTAAAATGTATACAAAATACAGGAGTAGTGGAAATGAAGGAATGAAGGAATAAAACATTTTGATAATAAATCACGACTGAATCACCTGGCCGCCTACGCTAGCAACGTATTCCCAACCCCAGCATGCCCAGCGTGGCTATTGTGGGCAAAAACTCGCCAAGGGAGGTCTATGCAGTGGACTTAGAGAAGCTGATGATGATTTAATTACCATAATTTAGAGAATAGAGATTTAACAGAAATAGTCAAATTACAGACCCAACAAGTACCTATATAGGACTCTTGGTGAGCCCACTCCAGTTCATAACGATCTCCAGCGACCTTATACAGAACTGAAATATAATGGTACTATTCATTAAAGAGTTAGCGACATTAAGTCTGATGACTAAGCCAAGAACATCTGCTCACCAAAACCCTCAGACTTGTACAAGCACTTCTGCGTAAGTCATAAAAGTAAAATCAACTTTCAACTGAATATAGTCTCAGCACTAAAAGGTTCTATGCCTTAATGGACTTCAGACAACTCTTGTTATTTTTTCCGAGAGCTAGATACACGAGCACGAGCCGCAAAATTTTACACTTTGACTGTGAAATTTAGTGGAAGAAAAAGTTTATTCATTAAAATGTTTCAGTTACGTACTGTGACATTTAAAAAATTTTGCTCACATTTTAAAATGTCAACGAAAGGTTGACTTAATTAAACATTGGAAAATGCGGTTGATCACGACCGCGAGTGTTTAGGTGAAGTAACGTAAACAGTGAAAAACTCCTTGAAAGTGCTATTAACCAATAAAGTTTCTATTAAACATAATCGAAAATAGCTAGTAAACTGTTCGAACGTTGGGAATATTGGGAATTTTACAAAATAACTATATAACAACTGCTAGCTTCATTGTCCACGAGAGATTGGACGCTTTCAGTCCCCATTGTAGTTTAATGAAAGTGGACACAATGAGGTGACGGCAGCACAAGAGGAAAGTTCTTAAACAGTTAGGAGAGTTTTTCGTCTGAATAATGAAATCTCACTTATTCCCTTGGAACAAATGGATAAAAATTTCAATAGTAAAAGCTGAATAGATGTTTATTCGGACTATTAAGCATTAGATTAAATTAGTAATCCTGTTGTGTTTGAGTGCCCTAATTCAGGTACTCGGCGATTGGCCGACATTTCCTTTTACTATATAGCATCAGGGTGGTGATATTATATTCCACTCAAGTAATCGATTATCTGTACGTAGAATACATCCACAATTGCACTTGCTAAAATGCACTTGATATGTTTAGTCTCTTAACTGCAATAAACGAACACAAAGCAATGACGTCAGAACAAAAGCGTGAATCTTTTGCAGCTAAGAACACTTTATTTTATATAACTGTACAATTATTTTTAAGAACGAAATAAGATGAAATAAAATTGTAGAAGAATTACTTTTACGCGCCGCAGAGAACAGAAGACACCACCTGGCTTAACCATAAAATGTCAAACGTTTAATAACAACAACATATTTCATATTCTATCGTGGACGAACTATAACGACTGACTACCTGGTTTGTCGAGTGGTTGCAAGCGCGACTGCCGATCGGGAGATCCTGGGTTCAAATCCCGGGACGGGTACTATTGGAATTTTCTTATTTAGAATTTCCAGTAGTGACTCGCAGTCTGGATCTGTGCCCGGTTTATGGCAATAGACTCACCACCTATTCCATGAGACTTAAATGTAACGGGTGAAACGTAGGAGTGTACTTACACTCCTCTGCCTATCTCTTCGGGGATTACAGGCGTGAGTTTTCGACGAACTCAAATGAATGTTACTTTAAAGGTCCTTTACACTTGAATGGAATGCATGTCTATTAATTATATTAATTAAAACAATTGTGTAATACTATGTCTAATGCAGATAATATCGGACTGCTGAAAAAGATACAAAGAGTATACTATAACACCGCAGAACACACTGCGTTCTATTTTGCCGGATTATATGGTGGTCATGAATAAAATCGCATGGATTTTATAGAGAATGTTCTAGAAAAATATCTAAATCACTCAGAAAAATAGTCATTGGTAAAACGCTTATATCTAGTGGTGGCCTTAAATCATTGTTATTTCTTACAATAATTGACATTTGTAAATAAAATATCATTTAATGAACATATTGTAAGAAAAATAATTACTAATTGAATCATCGTCATTTCATCAAGAAAACATATTCAAGAGACTAACGGTAAATTGATGGACGATGGTAATGATAAAGTAGTTAATGACAAAATACCATAACTAATTTTACCATTATCATCGATAATAATTTACCTTGTATAGTTTCACTGTGGGACACAGTACTTCTCAAACAATCATAAGGATCATAGGAAGTAGTCACATTTTGTCACATCAGCCAAGACTAGTTTTGCCATGGCTTTTTTTCTCAATAATTTTGTGACAATATTTGTAAAAATGACGGTCTGATTGATACTGATTCTTACATGTTTCACTGTTATTTCCCCGTATTTTCCGCGCTTTGTTACATATTCTCTTCCAATATTTCAAGAAAACTTCTAAACTGCTTAAGTTATCAACTCAAGTTACGGTAACTTCAAGAAATGAATTTCAAGCTTTTCTTTCTCAATTTATTCTTCGTGACTAAGAGACTTATTGTTGACTCTATTCACAGAAAGGCTCTAATAGATTATAGCTATATTCAGTTATCAAAATCTATTACTCATTATTCATGAACAGTTGGAACACATAGTCCGAATTCCAATTGTTTATTTTTATCCAATAACTTGGCCACGTTTCCAATAACTGCCTACCGTCGAACCGGCTCAAGGTCAAGACGTGTCCTAAATAAACTTCCAAAGCAAACTCCAGCCTCTCGTTATCCACACACTTGTGAAACTCTCAGAGTTATGCTTGTAAATAATTCAGAAACGAATCTAAATTTTAAAGATATGACAGATGAAAAATTAAAAAAAACTATTCAAGATTTTAAAAATGTTTCACTTAAATAAATCACAAACGGTATTTGAATACTCATTCATGAATTAATTAAATTATACAGTACGATAAACTTAGAAATAATACAATTTATGTACATTGCACGCTACAAATATTATGACACAAAGAAAACATACTGTATAAAATAAAACAGTCGAACCTAGTACAGTTTTATTTTGAAATAAGAATCGCCCTCAGCAATAATACCACTCATTTGTGTGGGTAGACGATAAAATATAAATGTATACATTTATAAAGGTAAAATATATATGTATACATAAAATATAAATATATACATTTATGAAAACATTTAATTATTCCAGTGTTATAAAGGCATTTACATTTACGTATCAATTTTTCCAAAGACGGCTTATTTACAGGATCGTTTCTGAAGAGAAGTTTCTAGTTAAACAATCTGGTGTAAGAAGTGTATCAATATTTTTTTTTAATAATATGCTCATAAATAGAGGCCTATGTACTGCGGTGAACTGGTGTAGGCTCGTGATGACAACGATGACACGTGTAAGACGGAGGTATCACCGCCGTTTTATTTATTCTAGTGTTCAACCACTTAGCCGATGAAAATTATATAAAATATTATAAAAATACCATACTGCAAAATCGCAGGCTAAGAGCTGGCAAGGAATGGCTAAATAGTATAAAAAGGAGTAAAAAGTCCTCTGCCACTTACGCAAATTTTTAAACAACGGAATCCAGGCACCTTGTGTTTTAAAATTAATTTTGGCCAAACTTTTACTAAAACACAGACAACGTTTGAGTAGTACACAGAAAGTTATATAGAAGTACAGTGGCACTCAAAGTTTTTATTTTTTATGCTCAGTTGGTGCGTGTATGAAGTTTTATTGAAATGTATGTTAAGGTGAGCTTTCACCAAACAAAGTTATGTAGTATCGTCGACTACACGCGAGGTGTTGGTCAATTTACATGGGTAGATTTTTAAGTACGTAAAATCGTGCATCATGGAAAGCCACGTTAAAATTGTCCAATAAACAAATACTGGGCCAACATCTGGGGTTTTAGAGTTACATTCAGACTCACAAGGAATTCAGATGAGAGGTCACCAATAAAATCCTTATAATGATGAAAGTTCAATAGTAGTTTGGGTAAAATACTAAAAATGTTTTTCGGTCCTAACAGTCTTCGTAACTTACTGCTCGCAGACAGTTGATCATTGAATAATGTTTTTTTTTTCTGTTCAACAACTACAAAAGTTTTTTATAGCTACGAGGCAACGAACAACTGTATAATATGCTAAGATTTATCATATAAATGTGAAACGTGTTTGGCCGAAGAAACAATTTAATGAAGGCCCAATATAAACTCTATCTATTTGTGATAATCCTTTAAAGGTCGCAGGTTCCATTCATGTATACTCATAACAAATAAACAAACTGAAATTTCGTAGGCGTTTAAGTACCGCTACTGCTTGTTCCTATTTTAAGCATTAAATTTCCTGTGGGAAGAAACGTTTAATTGACAGATGTATGTTTATTTCTGTTACAGAAACATTTGAGTCGAATTTATATATGTGTGGGTGATGTATATATATACAGCGGTTCAATACTTATATGTTTTGAAATAATAATTGAATTATTTATGTCATTGACTGCCTCGTTGGTCTAGTGGTTGCAAGCGCGGCTAATGATAGAAAGGTCCTGGGTTTAATCACCGGGTCGAGTGCTATTAGCATTTTAAACTTGTAATTCGTTATATTGGCTTGGAATTTGAATGTGTTGCCTGTGTACGACAATAGGTTTACCTCCTATTCCACAGTGAGACGTAAACGTGGTAAAACGTGGGAATGTATTATACTCCTCTGCCTATCTCTTCGGGGATTACAGGTTTAATGTTAAATTTTTATTTATATCACAAAATAAATCCAGCATTTTAATAATGCTTATCACATTTAATATCAGATCTTTCGATTTTATGCAGCCAGTATCTTGTATGTATGTCCACGTGCAGGACGTTATTAGCACCCGGCTCTGAAATAACTGATATAATGTATGTATCTTATTGTAGTCCAGGGGTTGGTTCTGGTTTCGATTACAAAAAGAAAGCTAGATTTCAATATTGCGTAATTATTTAAATTTTTTTTTAGTATTTTATGATTAAATGATGCCTTAATTTAAATAATCATTCAACAAAAATATATGAAAACAGTATACGTGACTAATAGATTAGAAAACCGATAAGATATGTTTGTACAAGCAAAATAAACTTAATAAATCAAAAACTTAAAAATCAAATCAAAACTTAGAAAAGAAAACAAAAAAAAATTTAATCGCTTATTATTTAATATATTATCGTAATATTTTATATTAAATAGCAAAACACAAAAAACCTATATCTGTGCGAATAATATTTCAAGAGCGAAACAAAAAACCTCTTGAGCACATCTAACCGTGACGTCGCAACCCCCTAGCTTATTACAGAAACACTCGGGAGCAGTCGTGAGCTGGTCGAGTACGATTGGGGAGCAAACGTCAGGGAATTAAATGCTATAGACGTTTGTTGTTCGAGTGGCGGTAATTAGGCCAACAACGGCTATGAAAGGAGCGCATTAAATTACGCGTGCCTTATTACCCTCCCCCGGTCTAGCCTTGACATTTTTCTTTATGAAATTAGCACTTCAAGAAATGTGACCTAATACTTCATGCATTTCATGTATGAAGCCGTCTTAGTTGCGGCGCTCTTGTAAAACGCGAACGTTCCGTAAAATTAGGGAACGCTGAGCACTGCCTGAACGTGGAGAGGTCACTTGCGACAATTAACCAGCGTGTACGTGCTTCAGAGAGCACGTTAATAAGTCGAGTCGATTATAACAATGAATCTAACTATCCCGAAGATGCCTATAGAAGGGACGGTTGGAAGACTTTCAAGTCTAGTGCTGTTTAATATAGGAAGTTGGACGTACAGACCGATGTCAGAATCGTTAAGAAAATTATTTTAGGCCAACTCTAAAGACATCACAGATGATAGAAAAACTATGAAGTCGTAACGTCACGCCTGTAATCCCCGAAGGGGTAGGCAGAGG